>JXCR01130690.1:466163-490200 GCA_002079205.1 Phalaenopsis hybrid cultivar
TATATATATATATATATATATATATACATATGGAAGTTTAAAAGTTGAAATAATTCAATTTTAGGTCATTTTATAAATTTATGAAGTCCAAATCTTAAATTCTTTTATAAGTCCAAATTCACTTGAAATTTCAATAACCTCTCGACGTTGTCCCTATTTGAGGGGGATGCATCGGGTTGCCTGCCAACCCAGCTGTCTATAAGACGCGCTAATCAGTGCCATGAGACACTGCAGTCAAAAATAATCTCCTTATCTACCGGTCTGTAAGACAAGAGTAGGTCTTCGACTATCCATATAATCCTTTCCTCCTTTCCCTCTATTGCTCTTGTTACACCTTAAGCTTTGGTTTTGATTTTTTCTTTTATTTTCATGCGGGTAAGCACATTGCCGTCGGTTCCTTTGTCGTGAAGTCTGTGGAGCGATGTGATTGAGAGTAAGGAGCAATGCACTAGCTTCAACGTCAGATAAAGAAAGAAAGATGGGCGTTTGAAGGCCTTTGTATGTTGCGATTGCTTCCCCGCGGGACTTAGTCGTGACTATATCAAATTGAAGAAAGTGTGAACAGGGAAGGATACTTCAGCTTCTGCGCAGGAAGGAAAAGGTAATGGTACAACACTGTGCACAACTTCGGTTGCGGAGAAGGCAGCGAGGGGCTTCAACAGGCTAAGGCAGAGTGGAGCAGCTTTTCAGTGCGGCAGATTGGGAACGATCGTCGAGGGAAGCATGCGCACAGAGAAGAGCTGCTTAGGCTTTAGCGTAGGGGATCACGTAGCTTAGGAGGTGCGGCAAAGAAGATCGCAGGACCAGGGGTGCAACAAAGAGGATCAGCAGGAGATAGAGATGATCGGCTCTGAACGAGCTAGGGCAGACGACTTCAGTGCAAGATAGGAGTTCGGCGAGACTGATAAAGGACAAAAGCAGGGGGTTTCAGCGCAGGGAGAGGCGATGTGGATGAACGAAGAAGACAGGTACATGTTGGACTTAGAATAAGAGGAAGAAGGCGAAGTGGAGTGGGAACAGTGGGTCAGTCGCGCGTGATTCCCGTAACAAAGGGATTCTGTCATGGCTTTCCTCGCATCCTCCAGTCGCGATGGCAAAGGGGGTTTCATGCACTATGAATATGAGGCTTCTCGAACAATCGAACAGAGGAGAGAGTTTCTTCTCCCATTCTCTTGTGTTTCCCTCTTTGAAATTTCTATCGTGGGTAAACTAAGGGTGCGTTTAGGGGCAACTTGTGTTTATCGAGATAAACATCTTATCCTGAAATGCGGCCTGTAGGATTCGACCCGCGGTCTGCGTTTAGTGTAAAAACTCAACTGCATTTTCTGATAAGCTGCCGAAACATGATTTCCAAACGATGAAGCGACATTTTGAAAATGTCACTCACACTTATAAGATGCCTCAAACAGACCCTAAGACGATGATAGGAGATAGTCTGAACAGTTGCGAGATTTTTGTTGAGGGAGGGAGTAGGAAGGGTTTACTTAATTTTATTTTTTTTTATTTTAGTTTTTTAAATAGTCAACAAATGTTGCCCAACAAATATGGTATGCGCCTAAAGCGGACCCTGTTTGTAAAAAACTGATTAACCATGTGGTTCTAAAAAAAAAATTTTGTATGTCACATTGAGGGTTTCACTTTGCTAGTCTCCGAAAATGCTAACTGGATGCCAATGCAAAGTATAATTTCAAGCTAAATATGCAAGCTTATAGTGTAATAGACCAATTTTGATTGACATCGCCTCCTACCTGTTGTCGCTTATATTTGGCGCAAAGATTGAACTTGTCCTTTGCGCTTTAATTTTACTCTTCTGACAAGCCCGGTGAAAAAATTAACCCGAATTGTCTCTATAATTGTGAGGAAGATGAGCATATTCTTAACATTGAGCTTTGTGCCTTGACAGACTTGATGAAAAAATTGACATGAGTTCTATCTACATACTTGTAAGATGATCGGGCATACATTCGATCCCAGCTTTATGCTTTGACACACTTGTTGAAGGAATTGACCTAAATTGTCTCTATGGACTTATTAGGTAAGTGAGCATATATTTGGTTACAGCTTTGTGCTTTGGCAGGCTTATTGAAGGAATTGAACTGAATTACCTCCGCAGACTTGTCAGGTGAATAAGCATACCTTCGGTTCTAGCTTTGTGCTTTGACGGACTTGCTGAAAGAATTGACTTGAATTGTCTCTACAGATTTGTCAAGTGAGTGATTATGCATTCGGTCCTAGCAATATGCTATTGTGAACTTTTTGAATGATGCATGCCAATGACCTAGCCATTAGGCTTATGTCGAGTCAGTGGCAAGAAATCACTAGTCCTATATTGTATTTTATCGAACTTGTTGATTGAATTTTCTTAGTTCAGCATAGAGATTTGAATGAACTTATGGGATAACTTCTTCGAGTTTGTTTTCTTCTTTTGTTAGACTTATTGAAGAATAGAATTCTTTGGTCTGTGTCCTATGCTTGATTAGACGATATTGAAAACAAAGTTGGGCTTTCTTTATATGAATAGGACATCAAGCTCGACTTAATTCTTTCCTAAACGATGACCATTATTTTAATTTTTCTTGACCTTTTGATTAATCAAGAAAATCTCTTTATCAAGTTGAATGGACTTGAAGCTTGACCATCTTTGTAATCCGACTAGCAAAACAGAGGCTTCTTCACTACGACCGTCTTTATGGCTTGTTGAGTAAAGAGAGTTGTCAGTGAATCAGTCATATTTAGGCTTGTTGAGTCTGACCTTTAGGACCTGCTTCAGTCATAGACTTAGGCTACAGAGAGTTGTGCTTCTACAGCTTAATAGGCTTAAGCATATAGACTTGGGAGTCTCCTTTCTTCTATCATAAAGTATTGGAACTTGTATAATTGAGAATGTTTTAGTTTGACTGCAAAGCTATTCCTGAGTGTAGATTATCTCTTTGGTTCAGTTTTAATCTGTCAATCTATTGAGAGAGTCTCCTAGATCTGGATCACTTGAATTTGTCAAATTTGATAGGTTTGGGAACTAAACAACTCCTATCATCAGAGTAACAAGATGGCAAGATGGGGCTCTCCTACTGCTACTATTTCTATGGATTGTTGAGTAAGAAGAGTTTGCTCCTTCAATAAGACCATTTTTATGGCTTGATGAGTGAAGAGAATTGTCAGTGACTCGACCATATTTGAACTACTTAAGTTCGATCTTTTTGACCCACTTGAGTCATAGTGAGTTGTGATAGAGCTTATATATTTCCAACTGAACACATTAAAGCTTGCAAACCTTATCAAAGCTTGAATGGCTTCGGATGGGGAGAAGGAAGTGAGCAGCTTCAATGGGCTACGGCAAAGCAAAGCAACTTTCATATTCGGCAAGATGAGATCGATTGTCGAGGGAAGCATGATAACAGGGAGGACCTGTTCAGAGTTTAGAGAAGAGAAGAGGACCATGTGGCTTAGAAGGTGCGACAGAGAAGAACGTGGGACCGAGAGTGCAACAAGGAGGATTGGTGCGAGACAAGGATGATCGGCTCTGGCGTGCGGGCTAGGGCAGGGGACTTCAGTGCAGGGAGAGGCGACATGCGTGAACAAAGAAGATAAGTAAGGATCGACTTAGAATAGGAGGAAGAAGGCGAAGTGGAGGGGAACAGTGGGTCGGTTGCGCGTGATTCCTGCAACAGAGGGAGTCTGTCATGGCTTTCCTCGCTATCTCCAGTTGCGGGTGTATCGTGAGATGACGAAGGCACCTTCATTGTGAATCGAAGGCTTCTCAAACATTCGAACAAAAAGGGGAGTTTCTTGTCCCGCTCGTTTGTGGTTTCCCCTTTGAAATTTATGTGGTGGGTAGATAAAGAGGAAGAGAGGAGACTAGCGCGAACAGTTAAGAGAGTTTTGCTGGGGCAGGAGTAGGTAGGGTTTTATTTATTTATTATTTATTTTAATTTTTGTAATGGTCAACAGGCTTCATCTCCCAGCCGCATATATCGACCCCCCATACATTAATCTTCCTTTATAATAGCAACACTATGCAATTTTTGGTTTGCACTATTGCTGTGGTATCCCTAAGTCTATGTGAAGAGTTCTAAATATATAAATGTTGAAGGACAAAAATAAAGAAACTCAAGGGTTGGCCATTAAAAAGATGAACACCCATAAGTCCAATCTCCTGCAAAATCTAAAGAGAACTAGATTATTAACATTTTATGGGGGGCAGAGCGAGACGAATCAATCCAAGATCTAGGACACCATCAAGCTACTTGAACTAAGGACTAGTGCACTATATATCTCTTCACATGTAATATTCATAAACTCCTCAATCTATTTGAACTTTTTACTCTTGCTCTATGGGAAAATCCTTTTCATAAGACTGAGCATTCCACATTGCAAGCTTGCACTAATGTGTTTGCCCCACTGCTCAGATTTAGAAGTTTCTTTGCTTTGATGATTGCTTTTGCCTTGAGGTATTTAATTTTTGCTAACATTTAAAGATATAAAATGATATATCTTGATTTATTGCATCTTTATTAAGGATGTGATTTTTTATGTTGTTAAGCTTCATAGAGGTTGATCCATAAGAATAACTAACAACAATCACAACATCATCCTAGCTTTTCAGTAGCAAGAGAATATAACATAAAACATGGATCTCATTGTCAAACTAGATGTTCACAGACTTCAATAAACTCATGATTAAGTTAAACTCATTCATGTGCTAGGTAACCAAAGTTCGAAAAATATCCTAATATTAAAAAACTTGTGTATTATGTGTATTTAATTAACTAAAGGTTTTTTGTACAAGATGAGAAGCGCTTTTATTACACTTGTTACAATTTGCTCATTACGTATATTAAAGGTAACAATCATAGCCATGGACAAAAAGATAGCCCCCAACACTTTTTTTCCATCAACTTTCACTCAACACAATCAATAGATTGTGGTTTCATTTTTTTTAGTGATTGATGGAGCTTTTAATGATATAGTTTCTATTTGTAACTTTCATAGCCTAAAGTTTTATCCATTAAACTTATTGATCTTGATCCTCTTATCCTTCTTACTCCAATATGAAAGTTTTCTTAACCAAAGCTCCGATACCAATAATGGAAAGAAGTTCATGTCTGAGTAATAATACTAAAGATCAAACCAATTGAATAAAATACAACCTGCAAGAAAATACAGTTGAATAAGAAGAGACGAATTTACAAGACTTGATAAGAGATATCTAAATCCATTGCCGCACAGAGAGATATTATTTCCACTAATATCTGAAACAATTGTAGTGATTACAATATTTCACCCTAATATTTTTCCCTTAATTTATCTCTCTAGTAAATCCCTCTCACCATTTTCCCTCTAACTAAATCTAAATCCCTAGTTCTCTTGTCAGCACGAAAACCACAACTTGACTAGCAATAACATTAATCCACAAGTGCTGTCCACATTTCATCCATAGATGATCCACACAAACAAACAAATCCAGTGTTTAACCACAACTAGAGTCATTAGTAACTGACTCCAAGACCGAACTCCTTAACAAAGTTCAAGGGATTCTGCTGGAAAATATTAAACTCCACACATCCTAACAACAGCCCACTAGTCCCCTCCAAAAATTTCAGGATTTTTGCAGTAAGCTACGTCATATTACAATGAATCTCCAGACTCAAAGAGCCTCTATTGTGTTTTAGGATCCCTTTTAAAATCCTTCGCCCAATTTCAAAAGCAAAATGAAAGGGAAGTCCGGCTATAATATTTTATGAGAAGACATCAGAGGTCAGACTGTAGCAAAAACAGTGCAGTTGTTAGATAATGCGGCTAATTCAAGAGAAATTACGTACATACCACACAGTTCTTATGTATTTACATATCTAACACCAAAAGTTTCAAATTCACACTTATAACACCATGATGCTATAGACCTTACATAAAAATGGTGCATTAAACTTTTGTAAAGTTAGTAGAATGGTAATTTTGATGTGATATTAAAAATATAGGTGTTATGAATATAAATATTAAAGTTTAGTTATATCTGTAAATAAATAAGAATTGCGCGGTATTTATGGAAATGCCGCTTCATTCAAAGGCACGGGGCATGGGCATTCTCCCTGTAGCTTCAGATCATAAAGTTTTAGATTCAGGATCAAATGAACGATAAAAACCAATAGATGCATAAATATAAAGATGAGTCATAATTTAATTATTAAATAATGTCTTAAAAAAAGGGAACCAAACATAATTCATCAAGAAAGATGCAGCTTTACAATTACTGAAAAGTGTTAAGTGGACGAAAACTCACAGCCATATGCTCTCTATGTTGGGAAAGAATGAGTTTTAGATCTTCTACATTTATTTCAGGTATAAAATCTATGTAAACAAAACCTGCATAAACATTCAGGAAAACCAAAGTTTAAATAGGTGATAATTAGTATAGCATGAGATAAAATGCAGGATGAAAAGGAGGAAAAGAATTGTTCATATTGTCATCGACAATATAAAAGATAAAGAAAAGGATGCCCCGACAATGCAGCTAAAATTACTTGCATCTCTGCGATATTCCACTAACAATACTAAAGAAGATAATTTATAGATTTTATCACAATAGTGAACCGAATAAATCATTGAAATTAAACCCTAGGTTTATTATTTCAAACTAAACATGAGAATCAACCTCACGTATAAAGTTATACCAATTTATCAAACATGCAACCTGCAGCTAAACTACTAGGCTAGCTACTGAAATCAATTTTCAGCAGCTTGAATGAAGGCTGCTGTTATGTTGATTTGTGGACTTTTTTTCTTAATTTAAGATCTTTCCTCACATCCCAAGATGTTGGAATCAAATCGGCTCAGACTGTTATATGTTCTGCAATTTTTTTTTTCATTTATGAATTTATCTTTTTGCTCTAAAAAAACCATCTAAATCTCAGCTTACTTCCTAATAATTAGCAAATATGTTACCTAATATTCCTCGACAGCTCTACCACCGGAAATCTATAAAAGCAGCAAAGGTTCCCTTAGCTCAATTAAGTCTTCTCCTTTCTGGAAACAACAACAAAGACCATATGCAGATCTTATAGCAGGTTCCAGCAAAGAAACATAAGGAAGTCAAAGGCTAAGATATTTGGTAGCTCAGATAATTTCTTTTAAGTGCCTCAAATGGAGAACCACCAATTGGCTGCGCCTCTCTTAACTAATGAGATTGTTGCAAAGAATAAAAAGACTGTAAGCTGTAAAAGGTTGGTGAGAGCAATAAAGGTGATCAAACAAGAGGATGTAGCAGAAACTGCATAGTGCAGTTGTCAAACTTTGGACTATAAAAATCCTCATCCAACTCTGTTGATTATATTTGAATTGGCATCCTTGTTTATTTTTCAGAAGACTGATTAGACAATTTTAAAAAAATGCATTATTTTACCCACTAGCAAAGCATTCACGATCTAGTTCGTGATTTCTCAAAAGTGATAGCCCCTTATTGTTAATTCCCTTTCAGTTGTGAAAGAAAATTTACAATTAAGACTAGTATATAACTCTAAAATCATTTGCTTTTAATAACAACAATTTGGATTGGATGAAGGAAATATATAATGCAATGAGTAAAAGCATGTTTTGAAGCACACTTCGCTTTGCTCGCGAAGCGAATCATGTGATGTTTGTTTCGCTTTGCTGAAACGCACATCGAAGTGCTAAATTTTTCTTTATATCTTTTAAGGTTTGAATAATGCAACAAACTTAGTCATTTGAAAAGATTCAGGCATAGACTATAACCATAATATAATAACACTCTCAATCAAGCTAACCACGAAATGATAATCAACATAACGAGTTCTGACTGATGTGATTTTTTTTCTGGGGTTTGATCAAATGGATACATTTGGCATGACATTGACTTCTTATTTGTTTTAGTCAAAACTTAAATTTATCAATATTAATTAATTAGTGTGGAAAATGAATGAATAACTTGATCAAGCTTTAAGAGAACAATTATTACTTGAACGATTTTTCTCTTGTTTTATATATAGTTTTGTTGGGTGAAGTGATCGGGTTGTGGCCTATTGGCATGGTGCTATTTCAGCATTTGCACCAACAAGTAATACAATAGGCATGATTCATGAATTGATCAAGAATCTTCCCCTGAGGATGTTATCCCCAATCTAAGACTTGTCAACTTCGAAAATTAATAGCATTTCTTTGAAAAACATGACAATTGTAAACTTAGAAAAAACCGCCTTCAAGTATTCTTCATTGAAATATGGCAACAGTCAACAAGAATGCACATCAAATTGAGCCAACATGTTATATATCATTGACTCTCATTTGTTGTCGGAAAAGTTTTGAATAGTTAGGTCTATTTCAACCAATGCTTCCAATGTAGTAAAACAAAACACATCAATGGCATAGAAGCCAATTATTGTACAAATGATGTCATACAAGGAATCGTCTAATTGTAGTCGTGTCAACTTGAAAGAAATACCAACCTAAAATGGAGTGAAAACCTAGCAACGATAGATGTCGACAGAGTTCCTTCAAAGAAAAATTTCTCAGTAAAAGTGTAACGCCATAAAATGGCCGTCTGTAAGTTTACAATATGAGCCATGAGAGGAGATGAAATCAGAAGTAGCAAAAAAAGAAGCAATGAGAATGAGATTTTGGTCTGAATTAAACCTAGTAGAAAGAGTACATCAGAAAGAGATTCTACAGGCTTAACTTAGAGAATAAGACTTGGTAGGTAAAGAGCCACGCATTTGCATTTGAAGAGATGGAGAAGCACACATCTGAGATTTGTAGCCTACGTCTATGATGCATAGAGAGAAACTCATGTACTATAAATAGTACAAATGAAGTTCATCCCATTCTGCCAGCTTCAAAGGCTATGTGTCGAGTAGAACGACCAACGAATTGATTCCTATAGCACATTCTTATAGTATTGATTTTTTAGCCNGAATAAAAAGACTGTAAGCTGTAAAAGGTTGGTGAGAGCAATAAAGGTGATCAAACAAGAGGATGTAGCAAAAACTGCATAGTGCAGTTGTCAAACTTTGGACTATAAAAACCCTCATCCAACTCTGTTGATTATATTTGAATTGGCATGCTAGTTTATTTTTCAGAAGACTGATTAGACAATTTTAAAAAAATGCATTATTTTACCCACTAGCAAAGCATTCACGATCTAGTTCGTGATTTCTCAAAAGTGATAGCCCCCTATTGTTAATTCCCTTTCAGTTGTGAAAGAGAATTTACAATTAAGACTAGTATATAAGCTCTAAAAGCATTTGCTTCTAATAACAACAATTTGGATTGGATGAAGGAAATATATAATGCAATGAGTAAAAGCATGTTTTGAAGCANGTAAACTTTCAGATTTCAATATAATAGAAATAATGAGCAAAAAAGGAAAATAATTCATCTCCTTCTCAAAAGAGTAAAACCAACCTGTAACAAAGCTTTTTAATGATCCTAAAGCATACTTTGATCTAAAGAAGAAGTCTAGATTTGGCACCGAATACAGAAAAAAAAAATTGCACAAGCTGAAAAAATGTATTTATTTTTTCTCTAAAAATTGACACCCTTAAACAGCAATAAACACAGCAATAAACCTTAAATTTCATCTTATTTGGGATCCTCTACATAGAAAAACATAGGTATATTTTCTCATGTGCCTGGCGCAAGAAATTTGCAGCAGCATTGCCCTCAATGAATAGTTTCGATTATCAAGAAACACAAGTAACATGAACATGTCATAATTGACAACACTAGAAATTTCGTAAACCATGCTACTTTTCCCCTAAATTGATGCTGATTCAGCACGTCACGGTAAATTGCATAAAGTATCTAGACAACGAAAATCAATTTAACTCCTCGAAGCAAGTTGAATAAAATCTTCCTACCTTTATATTCATTGAGGAAGAGATCACGAGCTCCCCAAGCAGACAACGAAGAATCACAGGACCACTAAGCCCCCAATGTGTAATTAGCATAGGCCCGACCTAGGAAAAAAAGATTTGCATTATAAAGAAACTTTGTTAACAAAATAAGACAAAGAAGTAAAACAAATTAATGCGTACCTGTGTATACTCGGGTTGATTCTTACAAATATTTTCTAGTTTCAACTTGGCTTTAACTTTCGGTAATGTGATCTGTTTATCATAAAGAAAAGACAGAGCAACAGTGTTCAACTACATGTAATTAAAACTCAAGATTGAATTTTGACGCCAATAGAAGAGATGGTAGAGAGAATTCAAGTAATACCAACGAATGGCTGACATAGGCAGTTTCATCTTGAACTAGCTCCCCCTCACCAACCACTTTAATTGAAGGACAGTGGTGGCATTCAAAACCATCTTCATAAAATCAGTGATAAATTACACCAAAATCCGTAAAGTTGGGGTGTAGCTTTATGTTGGTTAACATTTTTATAAAACCCTAAAATTAGAGCGATGGTATTGTTTCGTATCACTTGGGTCCTCTAATTGTTGGCCTTCAAAGTGATATTTATTGCTTAACCATTGTTTAAAAATAGCCACTAAGAAGGGTCATGTGACCTTAATTTGAAAGTTGCATAATTCTAATTCCAATGTTCACTACGCAGCATTGCCCTAAAATCATAAATTCTCCTCGTTATGCATTCCAATATCAAAGCCTTAAATATTTTCACATTGGCCCGTAATTTTGTTATCAACTACTTCCCAAAGAGAAGAACGAAGGAGCAAGAGTAGCATCTCCTCTCCAAAAGTTTTAAGGATCACGAACAGGATTTGCAAGTTTAGCCAAAGTGGAATAGTGAAGCTTTTAGACTTTGGTAAAAATTTAAAGAATATTTATATTATCTAAGCTAGCAATCTAATATCAGGTTTAATCAAAAAACCACAATAACAGAAGCATAGATTTATAGATGAAACTACAATTCTCTACGGGGCCAACCTCCATAAAAAACAAACCATATAAAAAATAAATTTTGCCTCTTTGAAATCAATTAATAGATTCCAAATTGTAATATTTGCAACCGAAACATATGCAAACGAACAAAAATTAAAGACCCGGATCAAGGCTTGGAGTTAACCATGACAGGAACAAACGATCGGACGATAGGATTTAAATTTTAGATATTCATTCTCTAGAAATATCATCTTACAAATGAAAGAATCATTAATCAAAATAATTTAAAGTAATATATTTAAAATTACCTCATTACTGGTTGTTTGCATCTTCTATAAACATTTTCCCGTCTATCGTTCATCTTTTAATTACTTAATTAACCTGAAAAATTACTTTAAAACAACTGTGAGCTAAACAAGTCAGCGAATAATCATACTCTTAAACTATAACAAAATAAGAAAAAAATTAAAATGCATGTCAGTTAAACTTTTAATAAAACAATAAATTAATTATTAAGTTATTCAATGAACTACTATATCGATATCATACAAATATCATTTTATATATGTACAACAATTACAAGAGCTCCGTCAAAAAATTATAGCACTAAAGGTACTTCAATATCAATATTCTTTTTCATATACGTGCACGGATGTTTTAGTGTTCTCCCGCTAGTACCATCAAGAGACAACTTCATCATAGTCAAATATGCGCATACAAACATTTTATCAAAACGATCATTTACAAAAAAATATATTTCATTCTCATTTACATAGCAGATAATATATTTATAAATCGTTTAAATAATACCATGCACATTATCATTCCTACAATATGAACAAAAATTCACTAGAATTCAAAATTATAAGTTTGCAATATTTTCAATATAGCTAATGATAATACTAATAAATGCATTTGGTTTAAAAGCAAAACATCACCATAATATAAAAACATGAATGCTCACCTCCATGATAGGTGTTTTGTTTGCTCTTTATATTAATTCTATCAAATCACTGCTAAAATATTCAATTATCAATTAATTGTAATTTAATTATCAATTATTGTTGTATTTCACTATATAAACTAATATTTAAATATTTTAAACTTTAAATTCATTTTTGTAATCAAAATTAATATTAAATATTATCAATTAACATAAAATTTATTTAAAATCAAAGCTCTAACATTTCTTTTGTACCTGAATCAAGTTCACTTAAGTTTAACTTTTATATAATAAACACATATATAATATGTATAATATTAACTTAAATGAATAACTTATCCATATTCATGCCTGAGAACTGTACGCGAGCCGCCTTTTTCCATCAAGCACGATGATCTCTTCTCAGGCTATGGCTCGGCTCGGCTCTGCTCGGTTCAAACGCTGGAGATCTCTTCTTTACGCGATCCACACAAGTCTCTCGGCCAACAACACTACGCTCTTCCCTTTCTTCTTTTGCTCAAACATCTAGGTTCAAGCGTTGTCNGAATAACTTATCAAAAACATGAATGCTCACCTCCATAATAGATGTTTTGTTTGCTCTTATATTAATTCTATCAAATTATCACTGCTAAAATATTCAATTATCAATTAATTGTAATTTAATTATCAATTATTGTTGTATTGCACTATATAAACTAATATTTAAATATTTTAAACTTTAAATTCATTTTTGTAATCAAAATTAATATTAAATATTATCAATTAACATAAAATTTATTTAAAATCAAAGCTCTAACATTTCTTTTGTACCTGAATCAAGTTCACTTAAGTTTAACTTTTATATAATAAACACATATATAATATGTATAATATTAACTTAAATGAATAACTTATCCATATTCATGCCTGAGAACTGTACGCGAGCCGCCTTTTTCCATCAAGCACGATGATCTCTTCTCAGGCTATGGCTCGGCTCGGCTCTGCTCGGTTCAAACGCTGGAAATCTCTTCTTTACGCGATCCACACAAGTCTCTCGGCCAACAACACTACGCTCTTCCCTTTCTTCTTTTGCTCAAACATCTAGGTTCGAGCGTTGTCGTGCGCATAAAGTTCTCCCACACTCTCCTCCACCGCTGCTTGACAGAGAATTTGGATCTTCAATGCGAGATCTGGATCGCACGCTGTTGACCTCATTTTTAGTGAGGTCTTAGTCTCCTACTCCCAGAACCCATAATCTAGCCTTAGGAGTTCCNAAGCGTTGTCGTGCGCATAAAGTTCTCCCGCACTCTCCTCCTCCACTGCTTGATAAGACTTCGGATCTTCACTGTGAGATCTGGATCGCACGCAAGCTTACTCTGGTTCCCCTCCGCACGAACACAACCCATCGACTCTTCCTTCGTTGCAAGATGTTTCTTCCTCACCTCTTTTTCTTCGATAGCTGCCTAGAGCCTGAGCTCTTCTCCTTTTGCACTGAAGCCGCGAGCCGCTCCTTCCTCCTTTGTTGCTCGACAAAAAAGACATCTCTTGCCTCTGAATATGATGAAACCCTAACTTGAGCCATTTGACTCTCTGGTATGTAACTCTCGCCTCTGTTGCCTCTTCTATGCGAGGATTTATACACGAACGTATCTATTCGCCGAGTTTGTAGGATTGGGTCCATCGCCGAGATCTACACTTATCTTTCGGGAGGGCATAGTATTCGCGGTATCGGGCACGATTATGCAAACTATTGGACGAATGAGATCCATTTTGTCTCATTTTTTTTTAAATTAAAACATACTATTTTCAAAACCGAAACTATATATCTATTAAATTAAATTAAATTTCAAAAATTATTTTCATATTCATATTTTCAAATAACCAAAANTCTTCACCCCAGTTAACTGAAACTAGACTTCACACATAATGCGATCGATAATGAACTTAGCATGAAATCACAAGCATAATTTAATGATGGTGAATTCACACGAATGACTACAATAACAAGCCCTAACAAATCGCAAATGATTATACATTTGTGAATGAGACGAAATTAAAGTGACCCTTGTCCAAAAAAGTAACATTTTCCGAAAGATGTGCATGACACATCAAATCATCAAAAATAAGTATATAAATATAAGTTGACAATCGTGCTAAATCCTTGAATTTAAATTCGAAAAGAAGAATATATAAATTTAAATTTATAACACAAAAAATGTGAAAATACTCATTGTGAGCAATCAATTGAAATTTTGCATTCTATATTTTACATTTAAAACACAGACNTGAGCTCTTCTCCTTTTGCATTGAAGTCGCGAGCGGCTCCTTCCTCCTTTGTTGCCCGACAAAAAAGACATCTCTTGCCTCTGAATACGATGAAACCCTAACTTGAGCCATTTTACTCTCTGGTATGTAACTCCCGCCTCTGTTGCCTCTTCTATGTAAGGATTTATACACGAACGTATCTATTCGCCGAGTTTGCAGGATTGGGTCTATCGTCGAGATCTACACTTATCTTTCGGGAGGGTATAGTATTTGCGGTATCGGGCACGATTATGCAAACTATTGGACGGATGAGATCCATTTTGTCTCATTTTTTTGAAAATTAAAACATACTACTTTCAAAACCGAAATTATATATCTATTAAATTAAATTAAATTTCAAAAATTATTTTCATATTCATATTTTCAAATAACCAAAAAAGTTGACCGACACACGCAAGCTTACCTCGGTTTCCCTCCGCACGAACACAACCCATCGACTCTTCCTTCATTGCACGATGTTTCTTCCTCAACTCTTTTTCTTCGATAGCTGCCTGGAGCCCGAGCTCTTCTCCTTTTGCATTGAAGTCGCGAGCCGCTCCTTCCTCCTTTGTTGCTCGACAAAAAAGACATCTCTTGCCTCTGAATATGATGAAACCCTNTTAACTGAAACGGGACTTCACACATAATGCGATCGATAATGAACTTAGCATGAAATCACGAGCGTAATTTAATGATGGTAAATTCACACGAATGACTACAATAACAAGCCCTAACAAATCACAAATGAATGTACATTTGTGAATGAGACGAAATCAAAGTGACCCTTGTCGAAAAAAGTTACATTTTTCGAAAGATGTGCATGACACATCAAATCATCAAAAATAAATATATAAATATACGTTGACAATCGTGTTAAATCCTTCAATTTAAATTCGAAAAGAAGAATATATAAATTTAAATTTATAACACAAGAAATGTGAGAATACTCATTGTGGGCAATCAATTGAAATTTTGCATTCTATATTTTACATTTAAAACACAGACTCGTCAACATTTTACATGCACACTCTCGAGTGGATTGTCGTACCAATAAAATAAAACAATAATTTCTAATTACTAAGTCCAGTCCTCGAAATCGCAAAAACTGGAGTTGACAAGATTATTTTAACTTCTCTTTTCACAATCTAATACAATAAACTCATCATCTCAAAATAGAAATCTGATATACAATCGTGAAGCTTGATTGACATATTTTATATTAGATTGAAAATAGGACTCTATACCGGCGTCGGGTGTAGTGTCACATATGCAAGGGTTCCAACATTACGAACGAATGCGGGAAAAACAAGTTAGTCAATGAAACTAATATTAAAATATGATATTGGAATATACGTACTCTCATAGGTAAATTAATCGAATTAGTCGATATTATAGTTCATATGAAAATAAATATCTTATGCATTCAAAAAGTAAAATGGGTTTGAAAAAAGACAAAGGAGATGGATAGCTTAGGTTTTAAACTTTGGTATTCAGGTAAGAGCCGCACTAGAAATGATGTAGATGTAATTATAGATAAGTGTTTGAAAGATAATGTGGTAAAAATTAATAAAATTAGAGAGAATTATAGCCCTAAAAATTGTTGTTGATACTAAGATTTTTAATGTTATAAGTACTTATGCTCCTCAAGTAGATTTAATAAAAGGTTCAAAAGAAAACTTTTGGAATGACCCAAAAAAATTAATACAAGTGATACCTCTTGAAAAAAAAGAATTATTATTGGAAGAGATTTAAATTAGCATGTTGGTAAAGTAGTGGAAGATTTTAGAAATATTCATGGTGGTTATGATTTTGGAGTGATTAATGAAGAAAAAAAACCATATTAGATTTTGTTTTAGCATATAACTTTGTTATTGTTAATAATTTATTTAAGAAAAGAAGTGAGCATATTAATACTAATAAGAATGGATCTAATAAAAACGCTAATTGATTATTTTCTGACGTAGGCACTCGGTGCAGCGCTCGAATTCAGGCGAAAAAATAGCGTCACAATGTGAAGCCCTGAGAAACAGCAGGGCAAAAGCCCTGCAAAACATCGCGGGAAGAAGTCCCGCAAAATTGTGGTAAGTGAGACGGGATCGCGAGAAGGATCGCAGGACAGTGGAGAATAATCACGATCCCACGGGTAAAAACAAGAGGGGATCATAAATCCTCGCGATCCATGACGACTTCAACCACCTTCCACACTTTTCTTCTTTTGGTCCCACTTCCCTTCCTTTAGTATGGAAGTAGGAGGCTATAAATAGATGTTCCCTGTGAGTGTGGGAGGCAGTTCTACTAGACGTTGTCTTCTAATCTCCTGTGTTGAGTATGTTCCCACTTATTAGGGTTGTAACTAACGACAGGTGGTGTTTCGATTGTATCCTGCTCCAAGGTGGTGTTGTAAACTTCAAACTTCTTCGTTACTACTCACCCATCCATTTTCCCTACCACCCCACATTCCTCAACCACACTACCAATCTTGTCATCCACTCCACCTACAACCAAGCACACACAATCACCTAACTGCCCAACGGCCACACACCACGCAGATGCCATTACCACCTTCGAATCTCTTCCTGTAGCTCTAGTTAGGGCTTCGTCTATTACTGTATTTTCCTTTTGCTGAGCCGTGTTGTATCACTATTTTTATATTAATGAAAGTTTATTTTTTATATCACAACACATCACAACTAATTCTGGTATCATTTCATATCAGAGCTAGATTATGCATCAAGATGGACCTCCTAGAGTTCGAGGGAAGCATGGACCCCGATGAGTTTATCAATTGGCTGCAAACAATCAAACGAATCTTCAAATATAAAGACATACCAGAGGACAAGCGAGTCAAGCTAACTGCAACTAAACTACAGAATAATGACCACTTGTGGTAGAAGAATTTACAAAGGCAGAGGAGGAAAGGAAGCGAAAAGATAACTAAGTATGATAAATAGAAGGCAGTGAAGAACAAATGCCTCCCACCGCAATATCACCTGGGCTTTCTTAGAACTCCACAACTTGTACCAATGAAATCTATCAGTTGAGGAGTTCACAACCCGGTTCAACCACCTGCAAAAAAAGTGCGACTAACAAAGCCAGAGGAGCATACGAATGTTAGATATCTCGGAAGCCTAAGACCAACCATTAGCAATGAGATAGAGTTGCAACCATACTAGACTCTAGGGGATGTCCATACACTAGCAATGAAGGTAGACAAACAACATAAGTGAAGCAGACAAAAGTTATCGTTCAAACCACCACCTTCAACCAAGCAGTCACCTACAACTGCTACAGCCAACAAGAGCACCTCAGGGGGAAATAACAAACTTGGACAAAGGACTGACAGGGCAGATCAGAGCGGAAACAAGCCAGAAAAAGATAGTTCCTCCAACACAGTGCCAGCCAGGAATTGTTTACGATTCAAAGGCTACGATCACATTGCCTCCAGTTGCCCAGCTACCTGCTTTGTCACCCCCATAGATCAAGACGACAACGGGGAAGTCGATGAGGAATTAGAGGAGTTCAGAAAAAAAAAACTCCAGCTCCATGAAGACGAAGAAGCACTAGTCATTCGACAAATACTACAGTCCGAGCTCGTGCGCGACCAATCCTGGTTAAGGCATAACATTTTCGCACCAAGTGCCCCATCAAGGAGAAGGTCTGCAGCCTGATCATCGACAGTGGTTGCGAGAATGTTGTTATAGTATTGCTGGTACCTGCAGATCAACAGTGCCTAGTTGATTTCTCCATTGGGGACCAACTACACGAACAGGTATGGTACGACGTAGTTCTTATGAACGACTATCATATTCTATTAGGAAGGTCTTGATAATTTGATCGCAAAACTCAACACGACGTGTTTTAAAATACTTATTCTTTCAAGAAGTATTGGAAACATATAGTATTACTACCTTCTAAGGATGCCAAAAGCCGGGAGCGATGCAGGCAACATTAGTTCCTCTCACCAGTTTCCTGTAGTGGGTCAACATTAGATGCCTCTGTAACACTAGCATTAGTCCTCCTGGAAGGAAGCGAGAAAGAAAGAGATGTACCAGCAATACTACAGCCATTGATACAAAACTTACAAGATGTTATGACCGACAACTTACCAAAGGGGTTACCACCACAAAGAGACATTCAACACGCCATCGACCTTATGTTGGGATTCATATTGCCAAACCGACCAGCCTAAAGACTAAGACCTGCGGAGTATGGAGAACCACAACCACAAGTACAGGATCTCATTGCAAGGGGACTAGTCAGAAAAAGCACCAACCCGTGTAAGATCCTAGCACTGATGGTGCCCGAAAAGGATGGATTGTAGCGAAAGTGTATCGACAACCGAGTCATCAACAAGATTACCATTAAGTACTGATTTCACATAGCTCACTTGGATGATCTCTTAGACCAACTACATGAAGTCACTATCTTCTCCAAGATAGACTTGCACAATGGATATCACCTGATACGGATGAGGTCAGGGGACAAATGGAAAACCACCTTCAAGATGCGGGATGGACTTTATTTATGTCTTTCGGTCTGTTGAACGAAACGAGCACTTTCATGAGGTTAATGAACCAGGTATTCCGACCTCACATCAGAAATTTTGTCATCTATTTTAACAGCATTCCATTATACAGTCGGACAGAGGATGATCACTTGCATCACTTGAATGCAATATTCAAGATATTGTGAACCGAGCAACTATATGTCATCTGAAGAAATGTCACTTCATGACAAGACAAGTATGCTTTCTGGGTTACATCGTGTCTCATGCAGGCATACAAATGGATCCCGTAAAGATAGAGGCCATTATCAATTGGATCGTACCATAATCATTCATCGAGTTGAGGCAATTCTTGGGACTAGCATCCTTCTATTGAAGATTTGTCAGAAACTTCAGCACCATCACCTCCCCCTTGACTGAACTTCTGAAAGGAAAGAAGTTTGCTTGGACAGCCGCAACCCAAGATAGTTTTGATACACTAAAACAAAAGCCGACTCAAGCCCCATGCTAGCACTACCAAATTTCAATCAATTTTTTTAGGTAGAATGTGATGCTTCTAGCATAGGGATTGGAGTAGCACTAAGCCAAGGAGGGCACCCCATCGCTTCCTTCAGTGAGAAATTAAACGAGTCCAAGAAGAAGTACTCAGCTTAAGACAAACAATTCTACATCATCGTAAGAGCTCAGAAACATTGAAGTCATTACCTATTGCCCAACGAGTTTACACTATTTATAGATCACAAGGCCCTAAAATTCCTCAAAAACCAGAGCAAACTAAAGAGACGAAATGCAACCTTAGAATATCTAGCCTCATTTCAGTTTGTCAGAACAGTGGCATATGTGTTGAGTCGTCGACACCTATTGATCACATCCAAGTCTTTTATATGTATTTACATCTGACTCGGTGAGAATAACCGTCAGTAAAACCTAACACACCCTTGGTCGATATTGTCTCATCGACACAACGGTTAGCAATCTAAAAATCAATTATCTAGAGAAAAAAGTCTCTTACCTGCCTCCTAGCCCATATTATCATGTTGGCACAGTGGTTAGCAATGTAAACATTATAATTGTATAAGGAAGCAAGCACGGTTATGCTCGCTCCTGATCGATATTATCTTGCCGGAACAACGATTAGTGATCTAATAATCATAATTGTCTGGGGTGGTAGAACAACTTTACGCACACTGGAACACTTGCATCCCCTGCATGCACTATTAGAGATGAAATTCTTCTTTGAACATGCACATACAAGCATTAATATATAAGATATTTTATTCTTCATAAGATACATTATTCCGAGATATCTTTATGCATCTACTAACATGCATACATACTCTTATTTTATTATGTAATTATTCATCATACATAACTCTCATATCATGCATTAATTATCTCATGCATATCTTTTATATTATGTATATCTTTCTCTATCATGTTTATCATGTATATTTTTATTATCATGTTTATCTTTCATATCATACGAATTATACATATGATGCATCTCATACATATCTTTCATTCATATCTCGTACATTTTTGCTGACATGCATATATTTTTTACCTAACAATATGAAGAATCTTACTAAACTAGAGCATACATAGAGTTAAGCATACATTCTAAAATAAAAAAAAAACTACTGAAATTTAGAAATGTAATTACTCACTTCAGATGTCACGCTAAGTTTTCAAATTTAATTAATTAGTTACATGTTGGATAACCTCTAATTTGATCTTAACCCATGAAACATTATATCAATCCCTAAAATTCATGCAATTTCCGTTAATTAAATTATTTTAAATAATTAGAGTAGGATTATATTACCTGAATTGACAAAGTACGACAAGTTTTCCACAAGCTCGCTGCCTTGAGAGAACACAATCTTGATTTCGCTAATATCTTACGATTTCAAGATATCTTGGTTCATGAAGTATAATTTAACCAATTGAATAGCTCAAATGCACCTTAACCGGCCTTCTTGGCAACCCGACCTTTCTTCGAAGCTGCCAAGATTTCATGTTCTCTTATTCTTCTCTCCTTGACCCTTCTTCTATCTTTGTTGGTTTTGTGCTAAAGCCCTTATGAAGCTCGCAACGCACATTCAGCACTTCCAACGCAAATTTGGCGCCTCCGACAGCTACTGGAAGCGAGAAAATGCAAAATCCGTCGCATATGTCAAATAGAAGTAAGAGGAAAAAAAATAATTGTCTCAAGTAGCATGAAATAGGGATTACCACTTATTGATTTCATCCCGGAACCCAAAATCCTAGTTGCTTGCTCCTCTCGACTCTGAATATAGTGTTGGAGTCGCGGGTTGCCCTAGGGTCAAGAAGAACGATGCGGGGAAGGGAGGGAATGTCATAATTTGCGTGCCACATTCCAAATTCTCCTCGAAACTCTTAGTCATGCTCTGCGGCTTCTCCGATTGTAATTTGAGTTCTCTCCATTTCCTCGAACAGGAAATTTACATCACCCTGCCCCACTTAAATTTGGGGCTTAAAAATTACGATTCTAATTCAAGTAACTTTCTATTAACACTTGTTTAATTAAACTCATACTCACACACACACATATATATGTGTGCAATATATAACAATATATTAATTAAATTATTTTAAAAAAAGCTCAAATATACTGCTTACTGCCCTAGAATCACACACGACACCACGCGAGCTCCCTCCTCTAGTGCCTTCGATGCCTTCTCAACTTAGTCCCACACGCGACCACGACATTGACTCCCACTCCATCGGCCCTAGCACAACCAAGCACCACACACACAAGCCTTCTCTTCCCCTTCATCTACTGCTTCACACTATGTCGTTTCCTTTTGGCTAAGGCTAGGCATCGAATCGAGTAAGAGATACACACGACTTATATTTCTTCCTCTTCTTCTTCTTACTCTCTTTCACCATCGCTACTCCTACTACTTCTCTCATAGACAAGCCAAAAATTTAGGGCTGAAAACAAGCCCTTCTCCCTTCTTCCTTCTCTGATTCTTCTTCCCTCGCTCTCTGGTCTCCCTCTCGCTCACTTGTTCTCCGTTTTGTTTCCTTAGGGTCAAAGAAAACACCCGTCTCTGAAGAACAATCATCCGGATGATTATTTCTTGCGTGTTGATTCTAATTTTTTTTTCAGTATTTTATTATTATTATTATTATTATTATTATTATTATTATTATTATTATTAAATTTCAGTTATTATATATAGAGATGTAAAATATGGAGTATCAGTTGACTCGAAAAGTCATACAATGGCGCAAGTCTAAAGTAGATAAATATAGCAAAACGAGATCTAATACATGTATACAAAAACCTACAATAACATGTATACAGCTGAGCCTGCACAATAAATATATAAGCACATGCATTTGCAGTTGTACATTTGTATGTCACAATACAGGACACTCCTTGTACATGTCAGAGCCTTATGCAGCCATTGCCTCCACAAGTGTAGCAATGTGGCTAGGCGCAACAAAGAGTATGTCCGTTCTTAGGAGTTGTATGGTAACGGATTTAAGTATGATTTAACTTGAATATTGTCAGACAAAAAAATTAAAATTTTAAATCAAGGAATTAGCAAACCTCGTACCTTCTAAATTCCTTCTTAGTTTTGCCTTAAATTTGAGACTTATTAAATCCTATTGTTGACAGAATTTAGTAAATCTGGATTTAGAGGATTTACTTACACGGAACTTAGGGCTAAACCAGCCCCTACCGGTTCAGCAAAAGAAGGCTCGGTTTAGCAGGAGGCTAGACCGGCCCTTTCTCTCTTTTTTCATTGGGCGGGAATTATTCCCCCTTTCTGTTTTTATTTCACGCCTATCCATCTTCTATTTATACGTGCGTTATTGTCCTACAGCTTAGTTTTTGGTCTTTCTGAGTTCAGAATTCCATTCGGCTCACCGTGGGCGACTGTTTTCCATTTTAGAGTTGTATCTAAAAGCAAGGATGTGCTCCACTTTTTGCTCGTCCGACGTGATAATCTTCTCCAAAGCATTGAAGGGTGCTCCAGCTGTATCTCGATCCTACAATTGAGAACTCTCCCTACTACTTCTTGTCGCAACCTTCGCCAGCACAATCGGCTCCCGTACTATCCGCCTGCTTCCTTCCCGAGATTACCGTCTCCAACTGCCGCTAAGCCCCTCGCCATGTCCTTCCCCTACAGAACACCTTACTCCGCCCCTATAGGCACCGCAACACCTACAAACTCCCCATCAGCCCGTCTCTCTCACACCACATAGCCACCATCAATCCCACTTCCCCTCTACCCACCGCACCGCCTCTCTGCCTTACGCCCTAACTTGTATTGTGAAGTTTTTTTCTTATTTCGAGGATAGGTATTTGTAATCCCTTCTGTGTTTCAAAAATAAAATTTGCATTTCTATTGTCATTTGGGTTAACTCCGGTATCATTTACTAAAGCTACTAAAGCCATGACCATATAGCCCCCTTAGAAAAATATAAGAAATCCAGCCATGAAACTAATTTTTGTACAGCAAATCAGATTTAAAAATTAAAAAACAAATACTGCATGGCTGAATTCCTTATCATAATCTAGGGCACTTTAGCATTCATAATGAAAATTAAATGAAACAAATTGTTAAGCTACAGCTAAGCAAGACTTGTACATGCATGAACAGAGCAGATTTACAAAATTCTGCTGAAAACATGGACTAAGCAGTAGAGGAAACAAAAGTAAAAAGCTATAGCATGAAATTCATGAAGCATTACCCCTGACAAAGATTGCAGCTTGTTGTCCTCTATTTTGAATGTAAAAATGCTGGGCATTGGCTGTACAATAGAATGTCCAAGTTGGACAGCAAGCTTGTAACCCTGATACAACATGATTAAATAATGGTCATTTTGAAGCAAGGTTGTTAGTTCCAACGACACAGAATGTTCTTCCAACCTGCTGGCAACTACCAGTTGCAACCAACAAAAAGTCTGCCTCAATATCCTCCACAAGATCAATGGTTCGTTTCTCAATCCTCAGATTGAATTTTCCTTTATAGCTGATAGATACATTTGAGATAACTTTGCCTATTTGCAGTTGAACTACAACAAAATACTGTGTTGAGTCTAGTAAGCCCATTTTGTATGGCAAATTTAACCAAGGTGTAGCAACGGGAAGAATAGCATTGAAAAAAGAAAAAAATAATTAAAGCAAAATCCATATACCGATATGCATAAGTGATGAATTGCATTTAGGGGTGTAAACGAGCCGAACACGAGCGAGCCATGCTCAGCTCGTGTTCGGCTCGTTTATATTTCGAGCTCAAAAAGTGTATTAGTGTTCGGTTTGTTTGCTTAACGAGCCGAACACGAGCTGTTCACGAACAAAGAGTCATTTTAGCAACCCTTATCATGTAGTCATAAGACAATAAGGGTTTAAGCAAGATTTAAAAATTATTATTTATATTAAAACATCATTTGAATCTAATTTAATAGTTTTT
>JXCR01130690.1:490639-517165 GCA_002079205.1 Phalaenopsis hybrid cultivar
TATATATATATATATATATATATATATATATATATATATATATATATATAAACTTGATGAGTAGTATTTCGAGCCAAAATGAGCCGAACATGAACGAACACATCTTAGTTCGTGTTCGGCTCGTTAACTCATCAAACGAAATTAACGAGCCAAACACAAGCTTCTTAACGAGTCGAACACGAGCTGTTCACGAACAAGGAGCTGTTTTGACAGCCCTAATTGCATTCAGTTGAAATAACTTATCTTTATGCGTAACTGAATAAAAATACAAGTAGCAAAATCCAGCTAGAAGAAGCATTCTCTGTTTAGGTATTTTTTCAGAAAAGATCTAACGCAGAGCAAACTGGTATTTTACATCTAATTCGCCCCAAGATCATGCTAAACTATCCCGCCGTGGTACCCAAATAGAAACAAAATGGAGAATTCAAGAAGATCCCAAGCCAGCAAATGGTTGAACATGGCAACAAAATTTCTTAAATCCCAGCAGCTTAATTAAATACAAAAGTTGAGGATATGAAATGGCAAGATAACACTTTGCATTGCAATTTTCTGCACAAAAGAGAGGAAAAACAATCAGATAGAGTTGTTATGGCACCTAGCACTACTAGCCCAAAGCCACAAACCAACAACAAGCTTAATAAATGACTTCTAGCAGCATAGTATAGCATCATCCTAGTTCAATGAGCGGATTCAAAGTCAGGCTGAACTTATATTATGTCTGAAGGATGGAAATAATACCTCCCATCTTTTTTGCTTCACCTAGAAGGCAATCCACAATAGAGGATGAATTATTGCTGACTGGAAAAACTCTTCCATCTTCTTCTATCTGGTGTACAAAGATAAATTCCTTCATGGAGATTTCCTCAAGCATGGAAAAGGAGAAAAGAAAATAAATTAACCACCTTAAGATCAACACCATGATTGGAGAACCAACTCATGGTATCTTGTGGCCCATGAATATTGAAATAAGCTCCTTGAAGTTCTTTATTACCTCTAGGATAATTTCCCGCCAAACCCTGCATTTAGGATCTTAAGCCTTAAAAATATCATTTTCACGAAAAATGAAATTATCTTAATGCCGCACATTGTTCTTAATCATGTTGTCTTGTTTGCAAGGTAGGATCTTAAGCCCCACGCGACTGTTCTGATTCTCCTGATAAGGATCAAAGTTGATAATATTGAATCCTATCAAATCAATCCAATCTTCCTTGCAAAGATTAGAGTTGAAATGACTGACCCTCAGATGATATTTAAATATAAGTTTCAAGGAAAATTGCAATCTTGCATAATCTCAATGAACATTTGAACTTCAAGGAGCTATACTATGCATAATTTTTCCTAGATGATTGCATAATTTTTCAAGATAATTACACAGTTCTCTAATCAGAAGATGAATATGGACTTATTTTATCATAACCCTGCAAACCATTCTCAGATTGTGTATTTGAGTGTTCAGCATGATTATAGAGCATATGCAAATGTCATCAACTGATAAATTTAAAAAATTAAGAAATTTTCAATTGTTTGAGTGAGAAATAATTAAATTAATTCTCAACTGTATACTTAGATAATTAGTGCGCTGATATGAGAACATGCGAATATTTTATTTTAATAAATTATACATCTCAATGTATTTGCACGATAAAAGTGCATAAATTCATATGCATTTTCAGGATCTATTACACGTAATTCAATGCAACTGCAATATACAATTGTGCATATTTTAAAATGCTTTGCTAGTCACCTATTAATAGATGAATGCATGATGAACTTCACAATTTTCAAAGTGTCTGCAAGTTACCTATGCAAAATTTTGATACATTAGAAGGATTATCAAGAAATAAGCACATTTCTTAAAGACATTTAAATTAGACAAATACACCAACTTTTAAAGTAATGCACATTTTTTAGGTCTTTATGCTTTTCGAGAGCTTTGCACTAAACTTTAGATGCTTGCACATTCTTTGAGTTCATGTAATTGATTTAAACATGACTTTAAAAATTGTGTAAGTCTTTCTTGATCTCACACTAATGGTCAACTCTCCCTCATATGGCCTTAGTCATTCTTCTCTAACCCTAAATGGCCTTTCTAGTATTCCTAGGTGGATAGTTAGCCCTACTTTACTCAAGTTGATCCTGGTCCGTGTGGCCCAATCCCTGTCCTATTGTCCCAAATAACCTCCAAGAAGACCTAGATCACCTTATGTAGTTAGGAGCTAATGGTCAGATCTTTCTGAAACTCGCGGAACCTAAGCTTGATTTGGGGGTTGCTTCTCAAAACCCTGATGGCTTGTTAAGGTTTGCATGGTTAAAACTTATATTTAAATAAAAATCAAACTAAGATTAAAATTAACATAGAATTGAATTAATTGGAATTGAACTTAAGGTTGATTGAACCCATTCTACACCTAATCCGAACTAACAAATTAAAATGGTCCCGATTAAAATCTATAAAAAGCATAACTGAAACAAAGTTAATACAAATTACTACAAGAATTCAAATTTAACAAACTCAAACTGAATTAAACAATCTAAACAAAAAGTAAATCTAAAGGTGGCTTAATACTAAGTTTAACTATATATGATCAATTCCAAGTGAAATTCAAACATTAAGCTAAATCAAAAATGAAGCTTAATTCAAACCTAAGCTAAGAATTAAGGAAAGCCTCTATGGTCCCCTAGGACACATGTCAGATCACCAAGTTAGCCCATCCTTAAGTCCCTTCTTCTCACGATATCACGACACGACCTGGGAGCTTAAAATTACCAAGGCGAAAGCTGACTGTCGAACGGAGAAAAACAATTTACCAATTTCATTTCAAAATTAAAATGAAATTCAAACACAAAAGAGTTGTTCTATTTATAAAATTAATTGTTACAACCATTTCACCAGATTTTTAAATATTTACAACTCACAAAACAGAAAAAATAACACATAGTGCCTACCCACATAAGCTCCTCAACGTCTTATACACATACTCTCTAGGATCCAACTAGTCTAAAGTTGGTTTTCCTACAATAATATTAGCAATTGGAGGTTTAAGTTCAACTACTTAGACAAATTTTTTAAATTATAATAAATTTTATTTTAAAATATTTTGTAAAAATGCGGTAAACAGTAAAAGATTATGCCCATTAAAAAAACAGTAAAGAAAATTGTTTTCTGATTACTTTCATTTAATTCTATTACACTTTTTATTATTAGAATTCACTGTCCAAACGTATACTTTAAAATAATATGTCTAATATTTTCCAACTCACAACCATTTTCATTTTCATCTCCATCCATAGTACATTGGCATGCATATATCATATGGCATTTCTTAACTCGCATTTAACATTTAAAAGAGAAATATGAACTTTTTCATTTCAAAAAAAAAAACTGGGAAACAATAAAAACGTATATAAATAAACAAAACAATTACAAGAATAAAACATATTTTGTTAAATGCAATTGTTATCCTTTCCTCGGCCTTTCTAGTCCTTTGGCTCACCTATAATATTAACTTGAATCTAAAAATTTTAATTATTTTGTTCTTTTTTGTTACTAAGTTTTTCCTTTTCTTTATAACATTTAAATTCTTGAACTAATTAAACATGTATGTGTAATACTCTTTCAGAAAATGATATGCATTAATATCATTTAATTACTAAAACTTAATAAAATATAGAAACCTTATTAATCAACTACATTTGATTAGTAAAATTTTGATGCATTTTAAAATATAACTTAAATTAAAACTAAACTAAATAGTAAATAAATATTAGATATTTAATTTTTGCATATAGAAATCATACATGTAAGTTTTTTTCCCTTTTTTTTTCGATTTCAGCCTCTGTATCAAATCCTAAAAAAATTTTAGCCATATTTTCAGGAATTAGACATTAGGGTTTTTCTAAATTTAAATTAAATTATCTAGGAATAGAATTTCTTATTTTATGGATAATAAAACCCTCACTAACTCCTACAGTCGATCCTTTTCGCTTTCAGACCACGCAGTAATAAGCTCAAATGTCTCTCCCGATGAAGAAAGAAGTCACACGAGCCCTTCCTTCTATTATGCTCAGTTAGGGCACAAGACGTTGCAGTCGAGCGTCTTACAAGCACAGTAGGTCCGCTCGACTAGAGAGAAAAGCTCGGCTAGCTCAAGTTCAACTCGTGATTTGATGAAAATATGCCAGCAAAAACAATTAAGTTGTTTGCTCTCCTCCACCTCTCTGTCGATCAACTAGTGCATTGTTTCCCTCAATGGAAGCTTGCAAGTGTTTGATCCAAGCATTCGATCGAGTCCTTACAAGCCGCACGAGCCCCCTTGGTGTGAGGAAGCCTAAGTTTACCACACATATAATTGTATGTAGCCTCTTCCTTTCTTCTTATTGTTCTTCTTCTTATTCTTCTTCTACTTCATCCTTTTCCTTTTCCTTCGAGCTCGTCGACTTCGACTCCATGTTGTGGCTTCGTATGATCCCTCTTGATTTCTCTCCCTTCCCCAATGCCTCTCGCGCCATCTCTCTAATGTGTGATATAAAGGGACGCGAAAATACTCTCTCGTATAAGCCTCCCCATGAGTGGTGAGAGTTCCACTGAGCGACACTTGCCTCTCAGGTGTCGTGAATAGCTATCTTTTTTGTTTTCTATATGTTAATAAAAAAATTAAAGGATATTATCATAGATGACCTGATCCAAGGCTTGGAATTAACTAAGGCAAGTATAGACGGTGTAAAGATGATAATTATTTTTTTCTAAATTCATTCTCTATAACTAATATTTTACAAATGAAGGGATCACTATATAAGAAAATATAAAGTAATACAGTTGAATTTACCCAATTTTTTATTGTTCGTGTATTCTACAAATATTTACTCTTCTATTGTTCATCATTCAAACAAATAATAATTATTTACTTTAAGTTTCAAAAACAATGAGTAAATCAAATCCAGTAAATATTCATATTCCTAAACTATAGTAATATAAAGAAAAAAAGATATAATCTGTCAGTTAAAATTTATGTAAAAATATAAGAACATTTGACAGTTTGTACTCTCTAATATGATTATTCAAGGTGATTATAAACATTAATTGTCATGCTATATCATTTACATATCAATATCTTTTTTATATGTATACAACCGTCACATGAGCACCGTCTAAAATTGTATCAATTAATACATATCAATATGAATATCATTTTTCAATTACATGCATGGGTATCTTAATGTTCTCTATTAGTACCATAAAGGGGTAAAGTCTATCATAACCAAGCATGCACAAGCATACCATTAATAATTCTATTTGTATTCTAAATACCATACAATATCTTTCTCTTATAATATGCTCATGTAATAAATGAGTATAACTATACAAATCATTCATATTCATTTCTAGATGATCAAATTGAATGATAAAACAGAATAATAATATTCTTCTTACAATTCCAATATATCTTGAATAATGTCATTCTAATGCGAATGATATCGAAGAAATACAATATCATTATCATAGTTTAAAAACAAAAATACTCATCTTATTTAGCTAGCTTGCCTTAATCCTTCAAACACCCTTAATCTTTATCTCCAATAATTAGCCGCTTACAATATCAAAAAAATAAATAAATTATAAGCATATTATTTAATTATGTTATTTTAACCTTTTAATTATGTTATTGAATTGTTAATTAGAATCTTTTATTTTAAGTATTCATATCACTTCGATTTGACTATCAATACTATAACTTTAATCAATATCTATGATTTGCATTAATTTTTTTTCAATATCCAATTAATGACCACTCTGAATTACAAAAAAAATACTTATAAACTTTAATTTAATATTTCAACTATTCTTAACTTGTGTTCATGACTTAGTACTATTATTTTTACAATTGCTATTTAAAAAAACATAATTAGATTATTATTATTTTAATTTCATTACCATTATCTTGAATCATCAAACTAAGAGAATAATTAACACAATGTTTATTCCTTATTATTATTATAAATAAACAATTTCATTGATAATATTTTCTTTTCATAATTTACCTTGTCATAAATCTTTCTTCGTCAATATAGTTTTCAATTATTATTGAACCTTTTTAATCAATTTTTTTAAAAGAATATTAGAAAAAAAAATGCACATACCTTATCTAGCTCCCGAAGACCACAACTTGCGAATGATAAACACTCATTCAACTTCTACTCATGGTCTACTATGCCTCGTCACCAAGTTGTATGCTTTCACGGGTTAAAGCTCGAAGCCTACTACTCAAGTGTAGGGTCATTGATCTTCTGTTTATCCAATCGGACACTTCAAATATTCAATTCAAGAGCAAGCCTCGTTCACCCTTCTCTCTTGATTCAACGACTTTGCTGCAAAGCTCTTGTGTGTGATCAGCATTAAGCCCAACATCCTCTCAGTCTCCATCTTCTAAATAAGTCAGTCATTTGACTATGAAAAGAGTTTTGCAATCAATCGTCGATGCTCTCGTTTCTATCATAGCTCCTGTCATCCTTACCATTGTCGATTTTGCTCTTCTTCGGCTTTCAATTGATTCATTCAATGCTTCAGCCTGCAATTACTAGCATGATCCAGCGCTCGGTCTCCTTGTTTCGGCTGGCATAATAGGCTCCTGAGCTTTAGTTTACGTCAATCAAGCCGTTGGTTGCTTCCAGAGTTCACAAAAGCTCGAAGAAGGTTCTCTCGAGCCACCTGTTAAAGGTGTCTCTCCTCCTTATTCCTCTTCTTCTTCTTTGCATTGCCTCGTCTCTCGTTCATGCTTTCTACTTCCTCCCTCGGGTTCAAATGATACTTAACGAAACTATCGAAACGCTTCGTTCGAACCAACACAACCAGTTAGAATTCCATTCTTCAACCCTATTTTCAGTCATTACACGTTCGATCCATGGACACCAAAAAAGGCTAATCCGAGAGCTTTTTTTTATTCGACCAACAGAAGTTGACCAATTTTCTAAAATTGCCAGCACGAAAGGGTTGCCTAAGCCTCCTTAGACTCTGCTTGAATCCAATCTGAGACCGATCGGGCTTGGTTGTGTCGCCGGAACTAGACAGAAAGCAGTTGGTACACAAAGCCACCTCAGTCTACAACGAGCCTTCTCAAGCCCCTCATTTTCTCTGGGATGTTATCTTCTGTCTTGGGTCACCTAATTGAGCTCCTCAGAGGGATGATCATTATTCCAGCCCCTACTTCGGTCGCCATGGTCCAAAGGAGTTGGAATTCTTTCTAGCAAAATTGGTATCTCCCAAGCCAATTCCTTCATTTCATTCATCCCATAAGTCAGAGTGAACTCCTAGAGAAGAGAATCCTCAATTACTTCTACTGAGCCCAAACTGCAGTTCGTCAAAACTCCTCTCAAGAAGCTCGGCTGAGGTGAGCTCTGATTCGATCCACTGAAATCCAATTCTTCTAAGCTTAGAAGCTTCCTAGGATTCCTTGGATGGTTTTTAAGGCGTTGTTGGTTTGTTGAAAAAAATAATGTAGGGTAAAATAAATATAAGACAAAATAATATGTTGAATTTGAAATACTTTAGAATTGTTTTGTTCACTGTAAAATAAATGTAGAACTTTTTTTTTTAAGAAGAAGAAGATTAAAAACAATGTATTTCAAAATATATAAAATATTATTGGCAACTGGCGGGCAGCATCCGGCAGCGAGAACTGGAATTTCCATAAGCAACTGGCAATAGTGGTGACCGGTGGCGACTGGCGGTGGCTACAACCGACAATGGCGGTGGTGGGTGACTTGTGGCAGGTGGCGAAAGACGAAGGGAGGAGAGAGGCAGCAAGATGTAGGTTTGTTGGGGAAAATGGGTGGCGGGCCATTACGGCGGTCGGTGGTTGCGACAGCAGGCAGTGAAAGAAGGGCGGTGGCGACCGGCAGAGGCAAAGACCGATAGTGGTGGTGATCGACAGCATCGGTCTGTGACAGCAATCTGCGACAACGACTGTGGTAGGCAGCGGACGAGCAGCAAATGTGGCTAGCGGGGGGAGGGTGGCGACAAGTCATGGGGTGCTAGCAATGGCAGGCAAGTTGTGTCTGGCATCGGCCGGCGGCACACAGGTATGCGATTGCATCAGAAAATATCTGGCATTGGCTAGTGGGTGTCAGGCAACAACGTAATATTAATGAACGGTATAAATCTCAAATTCGACCAAATTCTAAACTCATCCAAAATGAACTAAGTTGTAAACTTCAAATTCATTCATACTTTAGATTGTATTTATAATCCTTCATACTTTACAGCAAATTCTCCAAACCAAATAGCCCCTAAACCAATCTGGTTCTAACATGTTCCCAGACCAACTCCAGCAATCCCACATCGCCTTATTTGCAGATGGAGTTTATTGGTTCACCAACAACTTTTTTCACCCTTCTCTTCTTGCCATTGTAAACCTTCACAATTCTCTCATTTGTTCTCGATAGGTAGGTGTCAATAAATGCACGATATAATTTGTCATGAACCCGATTTAAAAAATTCAAATTATGGTCGACCCAAATAGTATATGAGAAGGGTTTAGATAAAAAAATGTGGGCACGTTACATAAACAGGTCAAGTTTGGGTTTAACCGAAAACTCGAAAATAAAAGTTCAATTTTAGGACTAAAATGCATCCCATCTAACCAGTTACAGCTTTACTTTGCCTCATCAAGTAGCATTTGAGTAAACAAAATTTCGTTTTCATAAAAAGAATTGTATGAGCCAAATAAAAAAATAGTCGTGTTAGGATCAATTCAATCGGGTGTATGTGTTTGGGTCATACATACATTTTGACCCATACAATAAAAGGTTGGATTTGGGTCAAATAGTTTCGGCTTAAGTCAGATTCATCCAAACTGGCACCCTTAAATCCCAACTCAATCTTGATCATCTTCCCCTTCATTAATTGTTCCGCCTAAAAATCGTGTTTTAAGGTCAATTGATCATCTGATTGGTGCTTTTTGGATATTATTTGACATATGCACTAGTAGTACACAGTTCCCAGTAGTGCCTTCTCAAGCATCAAGTTTAACAGCTGTGCTCATTCTATGGATGTATGCGCACCTTTTTCATTTTTCAAAGTTGTTGGGGAGAAGAAAGCCCAACCTCCTCCCTCTACTCCTTTTTTCAAAATTAGGGTTCATTTTGGGCAACTTTTCATTGCTTTTGTGATATCGGAGAGGAAGCCCAAATCATATAGGAAATACAAATATTTATTCAAATTGAAATCGGTTATGCGACGACTCACAATAGAAAAATAAAAGATTGACACAGCAAAACCCCAATCTTGCAATGGCGAGAAGGGAAAGTAGCGGCTGGTATGTGTGGAAGGAGGGTGAGGTGAAGCTGCAGGTTTAGGGAGGATCTGGAAAGTGGGGCTGCGGGCTGCGGAAGAACAGCGGTTGGTGTTGGGAGGCTGGGAAGTGGGTTGCAGGTGTTGGAAAAACCGTCGTAGGTGCTAGGAGGTTAGAAAGGTGGAGAGCAGGTATCGGAACGGCAGTTGGGGTGTTGGAAAGCTGGGAAAGTGGGCTGCAGGTGTTGGAAGCACAGTTGTACGGCTGGGAGGAAGGGGGAGGTGGGCTGCAGGTTCTTGGAAGGACAGCTGTAGGTTTGGGAAGGATGGGAAGGCTGCAGGCATTGGAATCAGGGGAGAACTGTTGGTGTCTGGAGTGGTTCGGGAAGGAGGATACGACAGCAGGGAGAGGGATAGCAGAGATCTGGCATCACAGTGGAAGCAGGCCGGCAGGTCTCGAATAGGGAACCAGAAAAGGAAGCGCATGGGGGAGAAACCGGTGAGATTTTAAGAAGGCAATATGGAATGGAGGAGTGCTGGGAAGTGGACGGCAGAGAGCAGATGTTGGGTTGACAGCTAGGAGGCAGCAGTGGCCAGCAGGACGGTGTGCAGGAAGGCAGGAAGCGAACAGGGGAGAACAGCAGCAAGCAACAAAAGGAAGAAACACACCACCTCGGAACAGGATACAGTCAGAGCGGCACCTATCGTCGGATAAAGCCCTCGCAAGGGAAGAAGACTTGACACAGAAATCAAGAAAAACACCCAACATAATCTAACCCGAATTCAGCAAACGCACCTATTTATAATAGACATATAAGCAAGAAAACAGAAAAGATGGTGAGAAAATTCTCACCCAATGAAAAGAGGGAGGGGCCAGTTCAGCCACTACCCCTTGTTGAACCGGATTGAACCAATTCACACCCTAGCCCCGGCGTCATTTTGTTTTCAAAAAGTATGCATTGTTCTAATTGATTATAATTATTTTGTTGTTTCATAGAAATTTATGTGGTGTGAAGCAACTTTCTACGACCAGAACTACCAAAGTGTGATGACTCTAAGAAAAAAAAATGATTGATACTTTCAAAAAAAAAAAATCTAGAATTCCTATAGAAACTTTTGAAAATTTTATTTTTCCCACAACATATCTATAGCTACTTCACAGAAAACTAAAACTACCCTAAATGGACCTTATGGCAACCCTATATTTTTCTCTATAGTGGGTATGTTTTTTTGGGGGACAAAATAGTCATGAGATTATATATTAATTCATGTCAAACTTACGGTATATTGTGATTTATCCATCATGCTACTTAAATTGTGTCTTGTACTCATCAAATTATCCCTATAAATCGATTATTCAAGACACTTCTGTTAATCTTTCTATAAAAATAGCTATCTGATGTGTATAAACACCTCACTTTGACTTCTCTAAAGAGCAATAACGAAAAAATAAATATTATTGATGAATTCAAATAGGAACTTACAACCAAAGATATTGAAAAGCAGAAATTACAACAAATGACAACACAAACTCCAATTATGGTGGATTATGGTATGGTGATGGTGATCGGTGAGGGTTTAGACTCCTTGATAGGTAGCAAAAGGAGGTATATGAGATGGGAAGTGTGGCGGCAGCAAATGGGTGTTGGTAGCAGCGAAGGGAATGTGCAAAGCTGCAGGAGCAACAAGTTTGGTTGCTGCCCTGGATGGTGGAGAAAGAAGGATGGACAGCGAGGGAAACAACAAATAGCGGCTGTTATTGGCGGTGTCAGCGAGGTTAAATGACAGCAGCAGCGACGGGGGATGTGGGGGACTGCACGACAGCAAGGGGATGGTTGCCTGTGTGCTGGCAGTGAGAAAAAAAGTTGGAAGGCGAGGAAGTCAGCAGATATTGGTTGTTTTGGTGGTGGCAGCAAAGGGGATGTGGGGGATTGCAGGACAGCGAGAGTATAGTTGTCTGGAGCGGTAACAGTGAGGACAAGCGCCTGGAATTAGAAACTGTAGTAAAAACAGCAACGAGCTGTGTTTTGGGCCGACTGCAGCAATGTTGGGCGGCCAAGAGCAACATAGGGAGGATGTGGAAAGGGACAGAGAAGATAATCACCACCTCGAGAGCGAAATACAACCATAGCAACATTCAAACCCTTGGATACAGCCCTATACGGGAAACGAAGACGTCGGTAACCGTCTCGAACAAACTCACAAAAAACCTAACTCTAAAACATCACAAAAACGAATATACAACAATAGGATAATTAGGAGCGACCCAAGAGGACCAGTTCAGTCCATGCAAAAACGCGGGACTCGTACTTTTTTCTATAGTCAAAAGTTTCGCGCCCACTTGAAAAGCAGAGATGCCCGCGTCAATCTCTCGAGATTAAAGGAGTTTAGAACACAACCACCAAAGGTTCTCTCGTCAAAATATGGCATCAAGTCGACCACATGTTAGTCGTTATTTTTTTTGAAAGGGAGGGTGATTTTAGTAAAATATGAAGAATAGATTTATTATAAATATGATTTTTAAAAGTAATATTTTAATTTAAAAATAGATGGGATCAAACGAGTCTCACATATTAAATAGTTTGGATGGATGAGCGCGATACCACAAGTAATACACTATCCAAAAGGATAAGCATACCACTTGTCAGTAGGCTCAGCCACCTAAACTAAGGAGTTTGTGACATTCGTTTGGTCTGCGAAATATTTTATATGAGGCAAACAAGTTTCCATATTTAATATAAGGATTAGATAGGGTTTATTTTCCCTAAGTTTCAAGTTCCCTATAGAGACAAGCTCCTATAGTTAATTACATCTTAAATGACCGGGGTCACTTAAGAATACTCTCGATTAAGATCAGTGTTTTTATTTTCCAGATTTCAAAATTTAGGTTTCCAAGATTAGACACGAGAAAATCATACGGGAGTGTCTCAAATAGGAACAGTTATTTCAACGAATCCAAAAGAGCGAAGAGTATGGGATATCACAGATCAAGGGAGAACCCTGGTGACCTCCAAACTATCATATTGTTTGGTTTTATGTCATTCAATGTTTAATCCTGCAATTTACTTTAGAATTTAGAACTTACATTCGCACGATATTTGATCGCACAAATAGCCTAAAAAAATAGGAGGATTTACACCGTACCAGACGGTAACCTCAGAATCCTAAAAGTGTTAGGACTTATAATTACACAACAGGGTTGTGGAAAAGTCCTAAAGATAAGATAAGGATTTACGCTGCGCTAGGTAAACCACCTCAAAATCCTATGGGTTGTTATTTAAACTAAGGAAAGTGATTAGTGATGTGAATTTTGTTTTGACGTTGCTCTTCTGAGTGTCCTCGTCGTGCTGTCCACGGTGTTCGCTCCAAGCTCCTCGTTGTAGCACCTTTGGGTTCAATATTAGTTTTAAAGGGTACATATAATCATTGGGTTTTCTTATACTAAGGTATAGTGTATAACAGAACAATAAAGCATGCAGTGTAACAAGAAAAGAACAGTAGAACGTGCGGTATATAAGGGAAAGAATAGTACAATATGCTGTGAAGTAAAATGTTGTAATGTAAATAAAAAATGTGTATCTGGGAGGCATATTGCTCCTTTAAGCGAATTAGTATACATTGTACAAACCAAAGAAAAATTGCCTAGAAAACTCGAGAAAATCGACAAATGACCCACGACGGAAAACTCAAGAAAATTTGACAAATGACTTACGAAGGAAAACTTGGGAAAAATTGACAAATGACAATTCCAAGAAAATTATCAAAATCTCGGAAAGATCCCGGAAAAAAAGGACCATGAGTGCTTTGCCAAAAAATTCCAATAAAACATACGAAAAATTCGAAAAGAGGGGACCACAAGCACTCGGGTCGGGGCTAGGCTCAAATATAATATATTTGTACTCGAGGGACGTCGAAGACTACTATCGGTCACCCGGATGTATAGAACCCGCCACTCAACTAGAAGACTATCCTACTAAACCTAACTTAGGATGGTACTTCTTATCCCAGTACTGGTAATTGACAAATGGGCAACCAAATTACAATATATTTAAATTTTATATTTTAGCATGCACGTGAATTTCAGACATACAAATGGAAGTTGCATCAATTTTGTAGTAAAAATATTTTTTATAAATATTGTATATGTTCTTATCATGTTCTGTTCTTATCAATTTCGAAAAGTTATGTTTGTCCACAAGTCGATCACGTCGTCAGGCGTAAGACCGCCAACAACCTAAGAAGGTACGGGTCCCCTGCTAGTTTTGTGTCCGTGAATGATACTATCATCCTACAGTTTATCACGTCCCAGGATTGGGTCCTGATGTCGTAGGATGGAATATCATTCCGATCTAGCACCGGCATGCCTATGTCATTCTCACTCTAAACCCCAAAACAAAACCGACCTACTTGCAACCTTGCTTGATGGTTTCATATATAGCAAAAGGCTATATATGTGCACTTATATATCAGACATAAACATCAAAGACTGAATAAGAAGCAAGGAAAAAAAGAATAAAAATGATAATAAGAGAGAGAAGGAACTGATCCACTCAAAAAATCGAAAAGACGAATGGTGAATTAATCCTCAAAACTTGTAACGAAAAGATCTGAAAAGGAGGGCCCGAGATCCTTGAATCAATCCAAGAAGGATATCATTTTCTAAAATTTCATAAATTGATCAACCCAAGAAGGATATTCTTTCCAATTCTTGTTTCGAACAGGTCGAAACGGGCCCGAATTAATGTGACAATTGTTAAAACAACTCCACCACTGTCTACATATTCACACACTCAAACCTGAACTCAACTGTGACATTATATTATCCAAATTTTAATGTCGAACCTCCAAACACTTCCCAAAAAACAATCTTATGAATTTTTCAAATTTTCAAGAATTTGATTCATATCAATTTTATGATTTCCTAAAATGAAGTTGTAAGAGTCTTTCATATTTCACAAAATAAAGGAGAATAATCCATAGAGGGCGACATTCTGGACTTCCAAAATCCTGTCATTATCAAATACATTCAATTCCACCCCTCATTAAAAGCTTTTCACAATGGTATAAGTGTAACACCAATTTAGAGAATATAAAAGTGCTCACGACCAGGGCAAAATGATCCTGAATAATCCTCAACAGGCTCACGGGTAGAGACAAGAAAGAAGATAGAAGCTCACGGGTAAGGCCAAGAAAAGGGACAGCCAAACCTCATAACAAACTCATAGGTAGAAGCCAGAAAAAACACAACCAAGCTCCAATATGAGCCCACAGTTTAGGACAGGAAATAGAACAAAAGCTCACGGGTAGGGGCAGCAAGGGAAAGCCACCACAGCATTGTTATTATGCTCTTTTAACATACATAAGAGAGTGAATGAACAAGCTCCCATAAACTATCGAGATTGAAGCCATTTTTATCAAACAAGACATAATAACGAGTTGATCATCTTATATCAAACATTCCAACATAGAAGCACACATTTAAATCATAATTTTTTGGATGACAAACTTGATTATCAATAACAATCCCAGAATGAACGTTATACGAAGAACTTCCAACCAAACCGAGCCCAGCAAGGTGGGACAAAAACAGAGAACCGAGACAGATAGACCGAGCCCAGCAAAAGGGCAAGACAAGGAATCATGACTAGTAAACCAGAGCCCACCAAATGGGCAAAAAAATTAAAACACAATTTCAGTCCAACTAAAACCAGCAAAAGAGAGCCAGCAGATAAGCTTTTGAGCCAAACCAATTTCTTATCTCAAACCAAATTAAACCCAATATAAAGGCTAAAGAAAAGAAAACACTTTAAGCCAAAACCGCACCCACCAAATGGGGAAAACAGATCAGCACTTTCAGCATGAATTCAACCCAAAAGTGTCAAAACTGAACCCATCAATATGGGGAAAACAGAGAAACATTTTTAGCTATAATCCAACCTAAAAGAACCAAAACCGAACCCATCCATATGGGTAAAATAGATAATCATCTCCAACAGACATTTAAACAAGAATAATAATAATAAAAGCATCAATAATTCATTTCCAACATGAATTTCAGATGAGCAATATCATTTCGGAGCTCATAACTACAACTCCCAAATATTTCAAGCAAAAAAAAAACACAAACAATTCTTTCCTCTAAAACTGCACTTCTTTTAACCATAAATTGATTCAGCAATGAGAAAAGAAAGAAGGCTACAGCTTTCAGCATACAGGTATAGAATAATAGAAGTGTAAGGAGATTTGCATGTGACAATGGATCAAAACATTCTTTCCTTAAACTGCTATTTCAACTAATCAGCATAGAACTTCTAAATCAGATCCAATAAAAGTATTAAAGGCTCAATACTTGATATCAAAGCCATTACGAAATACCAGTTAAGGCAAAACAAAGCCTCATGTATGCATTCCCTATTTTAACATCTCCAATGTGTCGAGTAAGGCAACAGAACAAAGAAGGAAGAAGTACCTTGCTTGAGATTTCCTAAAAGAAACAACAGAGAGAAAAGGAGGGGCCACCAAGCTTCCAAGTACCCAGCACACAAGGAACTAGTCGAGAAGGAACTCAAAAAAACTCAACCTCTTTTTTTTAAGAAAATTTTCAACAGCCCAAAACAGTACTTTAGGAAGCCTTTTTATAGGCATAAATGAGAGGGGACAGCCACATTTATCACCATTTTGTGGTCGAATCAAGTAACGAGGAAAGAATCGCCACAATAAAGAAGGAGACGGTAAAGCCTCGAGAAGAAGGGTCGGCCAGCCCGGCCCTTGCAATTGGAGAACCTAAAGGTCGAGCAGCCACGCAAAGAATGAGAAGAGTCGAGAGGTGGAAGGTCGTCGCGTGGATCAGCCACGGGATCTAGGGCACGCACAGGGACGAGACAAGCATCTGACTGAGCCGAGGGGTCGAGTGGAAGGTTAAGTGCACGGGTGAGGGGATAAATAGGGTTTACGACTAAAATTAATATTACAATCAGTGATATAAATATATAAAATATTTAATATTTTCCAAAAAAAAAATTTGATTCATACATTTTTATTCGTGCGTCAAATCATAGCAAAATGTATGTCATTTTTAATTAATTCTACGTTCCGGACACATTGGCGTGGTTTGTTTCGTCGTCGGAGGTAATTTTAACGAATTCATCGATTTACGTGCAATTTTCTTTTGTGTGAAATTATGGCAATAAGGGTGTCTTTCTTAGCTGCAATTGGTGTCCCAGGCACATTGGCGTAGTCCATTTCGTCATTGGAGGTCGTCCGGAGAAGTTCGCATTTTCACTCATCTTTTAAGCTTAATTCTAGTCCAATCTTAAGCAACTTAGTGAATTTTGTGCATTTTGTGTTTGTGTGTGATGATAAAGTCCTGAAAAGGTTTTTCTAGGGCTTGAGATCCTATTGGGAACTTCTCATTGAGTTTCCACATGATAATTCTTAACCACTCGACCATACGATGATGGTTTTCAGATCATCAATGCGAGACATCACAAGAGAAATAGAACGTGACTGGAATTTTTAAGGGGATGGATTCCAATACTAGTTTTCCCCTAGAGCTAGATCATAATATCCTAAAGAAAAGAGAAAGACCTCAAAATGAGGTCAACACCACATTGAAGATAGTGGAAATGACGTAATCTATTAGTAAGTCGGTCTTGTGGGCATTGTTCTTCCAAAGCACATCCTCAAAAAATAAGTATACATCCTCTTTTGACACAACCTGAGTTGAAGTTGCATTAGGTATAGATTGTCACAAACTAACTCTAGAGCCATTAGATTTTAAAGTTTACCTCTTTCACTCCTCATACAGGACTGGTTGTATCCAATAAACAAATTCATCAAGAGGAACTAACTCTGGAATGAAATCTGTGGTATGTTGGACCACTTTCAGAGGCAATCACTCACGAGATCAGGAGAGGCATCTTCTTCTCTGGAAGAACTTGGATCCCGCTGTAGGATGTTTTTTTTCCCACATAAATACTAAGATGAATTCTAATGCTATGGTTAATCCCTATGTCTAGCCATCTTTCTTACTCACTATAATCCTCCAAAAATAGCTTCAAAGCTTATCATCTCTGATATGTTGGACTTCCCTCATAGGCTCAACTTGAATCACTGATGTCTCTTCATTGTCAACCAAAAGTTGAGACACTTCTCAAAAAGCTTCATCCTCTTCTGTGTCAATGTCCATTTCTTTCACTGTGCTCAGTGAAAGAGATCATTCTCATGTTTGGACACTCTGATTCGGTATCCTGATTTCGTGGCACTTGAAACACATATTGGCTATGACGGATTTGGGAATATTGTTTGGATCCACCTGTTCTCCACTCTGAACTGGTTTCTCCTTAAGCGGGATTGGTTTGAATGTTTCATTAGGTATACTCTTGTTGTTTGATCCTGGGGTTGGGCTACGCCTATAAGGTTTGACGGTCATATGGTGATGTTGTTTCTCCACCTTTAAAGCTAAGAGTCTAGACATCAAGTGGAGACCAATACAGCTGCAAGTGCACCACATTCTTAATAGACGACCTTAGTCATCCAATATACCTCACTATTGGGGCTCATCCAGCTCCACCAACACACAGTTTAACATGAGTTGGTCAAATTAAGTTGTGCACTCCTTCACAGAAGTCTCTCCAGCAAAAGTTGTGGAGCATTATGAACACATATTGTCAATAATGAGGGAAGATATTTGCGCCACATCTACATTTTCATCTTGAACAAGGTAGTGATTTTGTCTTTTCCCTCACTCTAGCGTAGGTGTTTCAAATTTTCGTACAAGAGCGACACACTTTTTTCTTAAATTGAGGGCGGATATCCTTATATTCAAAAACCCGTTCCACGACCTGGAGCCACTCGATGAATTTTGTTGGATCCGTGTGACAGTCAAAACCGGGAAAATCCACCTTTGCTTCCACTGCGCCACGCTAATATTTCATGTTAAATAATCAAGGTAGTTGTTTTTAGTCCTTGGAATCTGTTCGGTGGAAGTGATTCACTCCATTCCTTCAATTTGACAAGTCCCTGCTGTGGTTGCAGGTGATCCCTCTGGATTGTCTCCTCTCGATGACGACAAGCCTCTGTTAGAGTAGGAAGATTTTTTTCATTGAAACTCTTTCATGGTATGTTCATGAACATCACTTTGTGGATTTCTCATAAGCAGCATCGTGACATTTTCTTCTGATCAGGTCTCCGGCAATGGTCTCTTTGGTGGCGTGTTTGGGGTTTAGGTTTGAGAAAGTAATTTTTTGGGTGATCGGTTTAGAAAGTTCAGCAAAGGGTGGGGTTTCGGGTGGAGATAGGGTTAGTGAGGGATTTAAGTAACCCTACGATAGGAGGCAATCTCTAAAGACCAAATGATACCGGAGTTAACCAAATAACGAAATGAAACAAATATTATTGTTGGATTCAAAAAGAAACTAACAACCAAAAATACTGAAAAAGAAAAAATTGGAACAAATGACAACACAAACGCAAAATATGGTGAATCTCAAGATGGTGGCCGTAGTGATCGATGAGGGTTTGGACCTCTGGAGATGTAGCAAAGGGCGGTTGAATTGGGCTAGAAAATGCGACGGCAGAAAATGAGTGTTGGTAGGAGTTAGGGGAAGGTGCGAAGCTACAAAAACAACAAGTTGGTTGCTATAGTAGGTGGCGAAAGCAAGAAAGATGGCTGGACAACAGGGAAAAAGCAAATAGAAGATGTTCTGGGAGGCGGCGACAAGAAGTAATGATGGCAGCAGCAATGGGGGATGTGGGAGATTGCAGGACATCAAGAGAATGGTTGTCTGGGGCAGTGGCAGCGAGAACGAAGACTGGACAGTGAGGGAAACGGTAGATAGCAGCTGTTATGGGCGGCGACAGCAACAGGGGATGCAAGGGACAGCAAGAGGACAGGTGTCGTGGTTGGAATTGGAAAACTGCAAAGAAAACAACAACGGTCTGCTGTTTGGGGGAGGATGCAACAATGAAGGGAAGCAAGGAGCAAAGTGAGGAGGATGCAGAAGGGTGAAGGGAAAATAATCACCACTTCGGGAGAGAGATATACTCGGAGCACCACTCGAGCCCTTGGATACTGCCTTATACGGGAAACAACTGTCTCGAACAAAATCACACAAAAACCTAATCCTAAAACATCACCAAAATGCATATAATAATAATAGGATAATTAGAAGTAGCCCAAGAGAACCGACCAACTCCTCAAAAGGGAGAAAACCTGGACCGATTTGGTCAAGCAAACATGTGGGATGGGGTGTTTTTTTTTTTCTGTCAAAGAAACTATGGGTGTCACTTCAATAGCTTACATTTGGTTATTTTCCTTGTCTTAGTGTCAACTTCTTCAACCAATTCACTTTATATTCTCATAATTCCAACTTTGGTAAAAAGAACAAGTGAACAGTGCAACTATAAGTCTCACTATGCCAACTTTGGCTACGGCCATGACTCAAATGGATATCACTATACTTTTGAACAAGAGATATGGATTGTCTTCTACTCAAGTGTTTATTATAAAAAGAATGAATATGAGGGCTTAACTTCTAATTATTCATCCTATACTTATTTTTGTCACAAATACTAGATTGCCTCAAGATTCATACTGAATTGAGGGAATTATCTTCTGTGGATACACAATAAGGATTATATGAATGAACAGAGCCTACCTACAAACTTGGCCGTCAATATTCCAATCTCTATCCTACTTCTGATTTGGAGTGTACCAAACAGCTAATGCCAACTATAGATCTTATAATATGTTTTGTCCATTTCCATGTTGCTGACGCATCAGCCCAAAGTTTCAAGGGTGTGGTACGAGCCTCCACTTCAACCAAGAAGTAGCTTTGATTCATCAATTATACCAATGTAGATCCTGCAACTAAAATCCTATTGTTAATAGTGTTAGTGAACTAGAATATAAGCAATAATCTGCTTCCCATAAAAGCCTTCCAAACATCATCGCACAATAGACTTTAAACAATAAGCAATGATTCCCCTCATAATTTTGTTCATGTGATAAAAAGCTTAAAAATTAGTAAAATAAATACACAAGATATTATATAAACTTTAAATGGGAAAGATGATATTATGTATCAATTAATATTATTACAAGATAAAGTGGTATCCCAATGCGAGGGGTTCAACTTTCATGGATTTATTACATAAAAGAGTTTGATATAGATGAGTTATTATATCTAGAACTATGAATGAAAGATTAAAATAGAGGCGTTCCTCACCAACAAGCTATTAAAAAAATATGAAAACTTGAAAAAAAACATTACTAAACTAAGAATATGCAATTAAGGCAGCTATAATTGGTGGAACAAAGTCTTAGATATTAAAAAATCATTGGTAAACAATTTAAAATGGATGAATGGCAAGATTAAAAAAATAGGTTAAAAAAATGATTTGATACCGGAAATAACCCAAACCTAAATATAAAAAATAAATATTATAACTAAAAGTAAATTGGCGGTAACAATCAAACACAGTTGAAAGGAAAATTAAAACACACACGACACACAAATTCACATTAAGGTGGATCTCAAGGGTGTGGTTGTGTCTATTAGGGGCTTGGAGAGGTGGCAGGAAGGTAGGGAAGGCGTTTCTGGGCTATGGGTGAGAAGCGTTAGCGATTATGGGTGGCAGGAAGGTAGGGAAGGCGTTTCTGGGCTATGGGTGAGAAGCGTTAGCGATTATGGGTGGCTAGAACAGCAAGGCAGCAAGGGACAGCATTCCAAACAGTGGCAATTTGTTGTTTGGGGGCGGCTACACAGCAGGAAAACAGAATATCACAATAGATTTGTTGTTTTCCGAATGACTGTATCGAGGAAGGCAATTTAGAGGGATGTAAGAGGGTTGGAGAAGGGTGGGGCGGTGATGCGGGGTGGCAGTGAGGCTGTGAAGGAGAGGCGGTGGCTGAAAATGGGGGAACTGCAGGGAAAAGCAAAAATAGTTGTTGTTCCAGGCAGCTGCAATAGGGATGGGACGGCTAGGAACAATGTTGGGAGGATGTGGCAGGGGATGGGAAAGATAATCACCATCTAAAGAAGGAAATATAATCGGAGCACCATTTGAACCCACGAATACAATCCTAGATGGGAAACAAAGATGCCAGAGGGCAATCTCGAACAAACGCACGCAAAACCCAACCTTTAAAACATCAGAAATACAAATATATAATAAGAGGATTAGGAGTGGCTCAGGAGGTCCGACCAACTCCTCAAAGAAAGGAAAATCAAGACTAGCACGGTCCATATGAGATGCAGAAACCGTTCATTTGCAGATGATCCCGCATACAAGAGATGATCTCACGTCCGCTCCTTTACGTCTGCTTTAGTCTCCTGAAGTTAGGGGAGCTTCAACCTCATCTGTCAAAGCTTCTGGATTCTCATGGTATGGTATCAGATCGAGCACGTTAAAGGTGGTGGAGCAACTGCAATTGTCCATTAAGTCACTCCTACAGGTGTGATCATTCCAAAGCATAACCTAATACAATAAACATTTATCCTCTTCTGGCAAAACCCAAGTTGAAGCTGCATATGGTTGTAGATTCTCGCAATGTAACTCTCCAGCACTTAAGTCTGTAAGCTTCTTCTTTCACTTCTCATAAATGGTTGAATATATCTGATAAATATGTCTGTCGAGAGGATACAACTCTGGATCAAGATCTATAGCAGATTGGACCACATTGAAGTATAACTACTCAGGAGACGTCTTTTCTTCTCAACAAAGATATAGATCCCAGTGTAGAATTTCCTCCCCGCCAAGCTCCTAAGACAATGTCCAAAGTAATGGTCTAACCTTCCTATATAATATCTGTCAGTGAGTACAGTGTTGAGCTTAAGTTAATGTCTGAATAACTCCATATAGTCGTCTAGAAGTAGCTCACGAGCATTTCATTTCTGACAAGTTGGATCTCTCACAATACGAACAACTCGTAAAATAGACTATATGTCGAAATGTTGGACCATCTGTTAGTGGGTAAACTTTTAAATTGAAGTTAATGTCTGAATAACTCCATATAGTCTTCCAGAAGTAGCTCACAACCTTCACATTTTTTGACATGTTGAATCTCTCACAGTATGGACAATTAGGGCAATAGACTATATGTCTGAACAGTCGGAAATTCTCTTATCAAGGGTTGCTCTGTGTTAAGTATTGGCTCCCTAATTCATGGCCCTTTTGGACATCTAATGGCAGCCATGTTGATGCTCTTCTTAACATCTGCCAAAAAGTAGTCTGAGCCACCAAAACCTCAAACAATGCCAGAACACTCATTACGTCGAAGTCACTACCTTCTAGAAACGCCGAATCTCTCCCTTAGGTTCAACTGGAATTGATGAAGACTCTTCCTCATTAGCTAGGATTTGAGAATCCTCTTTGAAGTCTTTATCTTTTCCCACATCACCATTTATTTATTCAGTTGTTCCATGATTATTGAAAGAGATCATTGCTCTGATTGTGCAATCTGATTCACTATGTTCAAGCCGGTGAAACATGAAACACTTCCTGGCTGGGACGAATTTGAGAATGTGGATTGGTTACACATGTTCCCCACACCGAATCAGTTTCCCCTCAAGTGAGATCAACATGGATGTTCCCCTAGGTGTACTATGGATGTAAGATCTAAGGGTTAAACCATGCTTGTAAGATGCAACGGTAGCCCTGTGATATGGTCTCTCCAATTTTAAAGCTTGGGTCTGAACATCAAATATGTAATGAGCCAATAAGTATTAGTGTTGCATCTCTAATTTCATCGTGAACAAGTAGTGTTCTTGTCTTTCAACTCACACTGACATAGGTGCTTCAAAATTCCCACAAAAATAATACATGAATAGTTTCATATTCTATCTTGTGGGACTTCTTGGTACTCAAAGAAAAGTTTTACAGTCTAAAGTGATTTGATGAACGCGTCTGGATCCAAGTGGTCCTAAAACTTGACAAATCCACCATTACTTCAAAATTCTAGATTCTCGGATATTTCAAGTCAAATCTTCGAAATGGAGATCCTTCATTCCTGAAATATGCATGGTAGAAGAATTCACTCAATTTCTTCGATCTAGCAAGTAATTGTTGTAGCTATCGGTGAAACTTTTGGATTGCCTCCTCCCAAAGGAGGCAAACCTCTGCGCAATTGGAGGATTTCCAGCCACAATCCCTCCATAGAAGGTTCTTAAACTTCCCTTTGTGGATTTCTCATAAAAGTCATCATGGCATTTCCCCCCATTCCAGTCCTCAACAATTATTTCTTCGCTGACGTGATTAGGATCTGGGGTGTAGATAGGAATGATGTAGAGTGTAAGCATGGTTTGAAAAGAAAATGAGGGGGAAAATTTTTTTGAATGGTAGGGGTGATAAGTTTTGGTATGACGGATGCTAGGATGCTAGAAACCCTAGTATGACTAAGATTAGGCTAGCTCTGCTACCAAATGATATTGGAGTTAACTCAAACTACAATATAAAAAATAAATATTATTACTACAAACAAATAGATGGTTTTAGTCAAAAACGCTTGAAAAGAAAATTACAACACACGAGACAAACAAACTCGTGTTACAACGATCCCGAGTGGTGATGGTGACGGTTAGGAGGCTTGGAGGGTGGCGGCAAAATAAGGAAGGGGTTTTTGGGCTATGGGTGAGGAGTGGCAGCAATTATGGGTGGTTGGAACAGCAAGGCAACAAGGCACGACAGTCCAAATAGCGGCAGTTTGTTGTTTGGGGGAGGTCGGAAAGCAAGAAAACAGCATAGCAGTTTTCCAGTTGGCGGCAGCGAGGAACGGCAATCGAGAGGGATGCGAAAAGGTGGAGGCAACAGTGTAGGGTGGCATTGAAGCTTGGAAGAGAGGGAGGCGGCTGGAAATGTAAGAACTGCGAGGAAAAGCAGTAATAGCTATTGTTCGGGGCAGTTGCAGCAAGGATGTCGCGGTTAGGAGCAATGTGAGAAGGATGTGGAAGGGGATAAGGAAGATAATCACCACTTTGGGAAGGAAATACAGTCCCTTGGATACAGCCCCTATATGGAAAACGGAGACGCCGGCGGCAGTCTCAAACAAACTCATGCAAAACTCAACCCTAAAACATCACAAATAAAAATATATAATAAGAGGATAATAAGGAGTAACCCAGGAGAACTGGACAACTAGTTATCTTGGACCGATTTGGCCAGGCAAGATGTGGGACATTCCTGCATGCGGAACACGATCCCATGTCCCCCTCCTTTACGCCCGCGCCATGATTAGCATAAATATACATTATGAGTGGTGAAAAAAAAATTATTTAACTTATTTGAGCATAGGCAAAAGATACACTACTAAAATAGATATATAACTTTAATGTCAAAGGACAATAAGGAAATGGATGGATCAAGGATATTTGGGATAGAACTTGAAAAAATATCAATGCAATATAAGTTTAACACTCAAATAAATCTCAACAAGGACAATTCGAGTATATGTGTTCATTAAGCCAAGGTCAATAATCATATTTCAAACTTTTCATGGACATTTTTAAGAAAAACTTGAATACCGGAGAAAAAATTATTTCATAAATCTTCAGTGAATGCCAAAGGCAGATCTGAAACTGTAAGCCCAGAAGAAGTAGCGTCAAATGTTGTCCGCAAAACCATAAAGATTTGAGTAGCACAAACTATTTTTAAGTACAATGAAAAGTTAGAAAAGCTGCAAATATTAGAAAAGTATGCCTTCTCTTCAAAAAGATAACGTAGAGATAATTTGGAAAAAATAATTGAGTTGTTCCAAAATTCAAAAGGGAGTCATATCTTTTAAGAAAATTATCAATGACATTTTTTTGGTCTTTGAGTTCGATAAATCATGCAACAAGAAGGTAGTTTTCACTAATTAATTTAAGCAATGCCAGATATAACAAATAACTCACCATTTTTTCAAGAAAATTTCCATTTGTTACATTGCACCTGCCCCCACCAGAAATCCTCACCTGAAGATTGTAAAATGTTAATGAATTAAGCAGTCAACCAAAAGATACTGATAAAACATTGCACTTAGTTGTTAAACAATACAGCAATAAAATCGTGTAGATTACGCTTTCAGCAAGAATTATGTAAATGAAAAGTAAGTTTTAAAACCAAATTTATGTTTCTATGTGATTTTGAATAGGCAAATAAAAAGGTAGATGTTCTCTGAACTATGAATCCTGTCAGATATATGAATTTAAATATTTTTTTCTGAAAGAAACAATTAAATTCAACAGTAACTTTTTCACAACTTAGTTAATAATTACAATCTTATTATGCATTAAATTGATATGCAAATGCTATACATGAATGACCAAAAGAAATGTAGTTCACTACTTAATCAAACTGTAAACTTTCATTTTAAATCATATCAGAATTGTCATCATATCCAAAACTATTCTCAAAAGTGTACAAGTAGGTACCCTAAAAATTTGCATCGCATCCCATGTCAGTACCATCGACAGACAAATCTTGATTGACTTAATCATTTAATTTCATTTCATATCAACTAAAAATCATTTATGTCAATTAGTTTCCTCTCATTCAGTAGACAAGTTTAAACATTCAAAATGCAAAACAAAAATGAAATATTTAATTTTAAAACTATATTGCAAGTTCATTTTGATCAATTTGAAACGCAATTTCTAAATATACAATTAATTTAATCCCAACAAGAAAAATAATAACTTACTTGAAGCCAGAATGTCTTCTCTTTAAAATTTATCCCTTTACTTCACAATATCGTCAATTTTTTACCAATTTCAAATTTGAATAGTCTTATTCCACACTTTCTAATTGAATAAAAATTTAATAAAATTAATTTAAATAATTTTGTTAGCTATTTTCCTCTCATTTATTAGACAAGTTTCAAAGATTCAAAATACAAAATAAAAATGAAATATTTAATTTTAAAACTATATTGCTAGTTCATTTTGATCAATTTGAAATGTAATTTCTAAATATACCATTAATTTAATGCCAAAAAGAAAATTAATAACTTACTTCAAGTCAGAATGTCTTCTATTTAAAATTTATCCCTTTACTCCACAATATCGTCAAGTTTTTACCAATTTTAAATTTGAATAGTCTTATTCCGCACTTTCTAATTGAATAAAAAATTAATAACATTAATTTAAATAATTATATCATTAATTTTAACAATAATATAAATATTAACATTTACATTATAAGCTTTCAGAATGATCACCTCCCTTACTCGCACACAAAATTTTATTTCTAGCCCCCCCCCCCCC
>JXCR01130690.1:517199-536684 GCA_002079205.1 Phalaenopsis hybrid cultivar
CCCCCCCCGACCTCAATTTACATAATTTCATATTTAACACATGAAATATATATCGATTTAATGAAAATTAAATTCCAATAAAGAATTCTAACACAAAACTTAACTCGCAAATTAGGGTTTCGCTAGGCTTCGGCTCACCACTTCATAATCGTTATTTTTCTTATTCCGTCCTACATGAAGTTCATGTCACCTTTTCTCCCTCTAATTAGGAACTTTAAAAGGTTCGATGTTAATCCAATTAAACAATATACTAACATCATTTAAATAAACTTACACCCACATATAAATTTACATAAAATTTATTAAGGTCATTCCAAGTGAAGATTTAAGTACCCAACATCATTTATTAATTCTAAATTTTAAGATGATTAGTTGTAAAATAAAGAATACTAGAATTCATCATCGAATAATTAGATTGTAGAATCTAAAAGACACAAATAAAATTATTTATATGAGTAAAATTCAAGTTTTTAAAATTTGGGATGTTCATTTGGAAGCAAATGTTGTAAGATAAAGTAACAAACACTATCAAACAAGTAGCAAAAGATGTGCTTGGAGAATCAAAAGAAACAATTTTTATAAATAAAAATAGTTTGTGGTGGAAAAATAACGTACAAGAAAAGATGAAATATAAGAAGTTATGTTATAAAAATTGGTTTAAAAGTAAAAGCTAAGAGAATTGAGAAAAATATCAAACGACAGAAAGTCTAAAAGAATAATTTTTGACGCTAAAAATTTTGCTTTTAATGATCTTTGTAATATATTAGATATTAAAGAGGGTGAAAAGTTTATGTATAAACTAGCCAAACAAAAAGAAAAAAATATAGATTTAACTCAAGTAAAGTGCATTAAAGATAAACATCAAAAAGTGTTTTTCTTTGAAAAAGATATTCAGCATAGGTAGGTGAGTTATTTTGATAAACTTTTTAATGAAGTTTCTGAAAATACAATCGACCTTATTGATCTTAATATCGTTAATAATAATAAAACGTTTTTTTTACCATCGCATTAGTAAAAAAGAAGTTGAGGAAACTTTAAAGAAAATCAAGCGTGGAAAGTCTGTAGGACCTGATGATATCCCAATTGAATTATGGAAATATTTAGGAGATTTGGGAGTTTCTTGGCTTACTAAACTCTTTAATTTTTTTTTTAAAATTAAAAAATGTCTGAGGAGTGGAGGAAGAGTATTTCGGCTTACATTTATAAGAATAAAGGGGATGCACAAGAGTGTACAAATTATAGAAGAATTAAGTTGATGTGTCATACTTTAAAATTATGGGAGAAGGTAATTGAAAATAGGTTAAGACATTAAAAAGATATCTCATAATCAATTTGGATTTATGTCGAGCAGGCTGCTATGGAAGCTATACATTTATTGAGAGGTTTAATGGAGATGTTCGGACATAATAAGGAGAATCTAGATTTTATTTTTATTGATTTAGAAAAAGCTTACGATAAGTTTGCAAGAGATATCCTTTGAAGATTCTTGAGAAGAAAGGTGTTAATATGCCTTACATTCAAGTCATTAAAGTTATGTATACTAGAGTTGTTACTTGTGTTCAAACTGAAGGATGATTGACCAAATATTTTCCAATTTCTTATGGATTACATCAGGGATCAGCTTTAAGCACATATCTTTTTATTTTAGTTATGGATGGTCTTACTGGACATTTACAGGAGGATGTACCTTGGTGTATGCCCTTTGCTGATGATATCCTTCTCGTGGATAAGAAGAGAGAAAAAACCCAGAAAAAACTTGAATTATGAAGGTCTACATTGGAGTCTAAAGGTCTTCATTTGAGTAGAACTAAAATTGAATATATGAAATGTAATTTTAGTAGTAGTAGCCCTAGTGATAAAAGTGTAACTTTGGGGTGATCAAACTATTAAAAGGTGTAAACAATTTAGATATCTCGGGTCTGTTGTTCAAAGCGATGGTGATATAGATGGGGAAGTTAATAGTAGCATTCAAGTTGGTTGGTGAAGTGGAGGAATGCTTCGAGCCTTTCGTGTGATAGAAAAGTATAGCTTAGGGCTTCATTCGGCACCCGCTACAGCTCGAACAAGAGCTTCGTCAAGCACGCATGGCTCGGCTCCCTTCTTCCTCCACTTCCTCTGCACATGAGGCTCAACCTTCTTGCATGCACGCAGAGCTTCATCTCCTCCCTTGCTTCGCACATCCGGGGCACGAAATCGCTTCCTCCTTCGGCTAGGACTCAACACAACACACCTTCCTCGGCTCGACATTGGTGTTGCACGAGAAGTTCTTAGGCGTATTCCCTTTCTCCGCGTGTTAGGGTTTGATCTCTTCTCTTTCTTCACTCTTAAGCAACTCAAGGCTTCTTCTTCCCCACACACTGGATCATCCTTCTTCGCACTGAACGCCTGGTCGATAGAATCTTCTAAACATGACGAATTCACGCCTTCCTTGCCCTAGACACATGCAAGGTAACCAGGTCTCCCACTCTCCTCTCTCTCTTATTCTTCTTCCTCTTCCCCTTCCTTCCTCTTCTCATGAAGCCCTAAGGTTTTCTTCCGCGCAAGAGCACCCAACTCTTTGGTTATTTTTTCGCTTCGTATGATGTTAGAAATTGGGACATACGACTCTTAAGATAGCCTTAGAGACGGTTATCAGTGTCGTGTCATATTTTAATTAATTTTATTTTATTTTTATTTTTATTTTTACTTTATTTATTTTTTTAATTTTTTTATTAATACATGTAAAAATATGTTACAAACTTGATCGTTAGAGGCTTGAATCATGGAAGTACAAGCTAGATACAGCTTTATCTCTGATTGTGTCGAAGAATGATGATTATTTATATCTTCTAAAAAAAGTACTTGGAAGGAAGTATGTATTTTTGAGTTGGATGAAATGGACAAGGGCATAAATTTTGCTCCTCGGGAGCTCAACCAAGCTGGCCACTTTTGTGCCCAAAGGGCTCCCTTACACAATTTTCCTTTTGCTTCAGTGTCTGAATCTTCAGAACTTTTTGCTATCCTCCTTGATGATAGGACCGCTTTTAAACAAGCCAGAGGGCTAGTTTTTGTATTTTTTTTGTACTCTTTTTATTTGTTAATGCAAAATGCACACACTTCAAAGATGAAATGGATGTTGGCGTAATTATTATAATGGGACTGCCTCAAACACATCAAGGCAGTGGTTTTATTATGGTGATGGTAGATCGATTCTAGAAGCTTCCTACTTGAAGAGATATTTCCTCCTATCCACAGACAATGACGCGGGGCTCTCGCTTTTATAAATCCACAAAACAGTGGAATGGGACTGCCTCAAATTCCCGTGAACGCAGGAATTGATTTCAGCTCATAATGCCGATGTTCGCAATTCGATCGGTTTTTTTCCTATTCTTTTAGGGTTTCATAAGGTCTTTTTTGTTAATGAGACTATTTATACGTTTGTTTTTATGTATTGAGTGGGCTTTTGATTCTTATTATTATTATGTTGGGCGATTTTATATTTTATTTTATGCTCTCTGGAATATTGTATCATCTTTCTTTTGCAAGTAGTGTATCTGTATTTTATTCAAGAACAAGTGGTGGAGTCCCCTCGTCATTTGATCCCAATTTTGTTGTTTTGCAATAAAAATCACTGTCAATTATTGTTTACAATAAAAAATTGTCATTTTTCCACTTCTAAATCGTTGTCCAATAGCCACTTGTGTCGGATTTAAGTCGTCATCCATTCTCCACCTCTTGTTACTCATCATACAACTTCCCTAATGCCCTTTTATATTTGTTCACACCTTTTAGGCGACTAGAATGGTATCACTTCCTCCATCAATTCCAGCTAAAACCTATTAGATATGTCTGCATTGAAGAATCGATTACCCACAATACATTATATGACTCTAATTGATTCCTTACAATTTTGATATTATTGGAACTACTACGGGCAATATCAGGTAGAGTATTAGCAAGAGCGATTAAAATTAAAATTGAATATTTCAACTTCAACGAGAGCAAAGTTCGAATTGAGTTAAAAGTGATCAACTTTAAATTGAATTTCAAGTTGATTCAAGCAAAATCTATTAAATTTATTATTTAAAAAAATTTACTACTCAAAATTATAGGTAACAAAAAATTTTCAAAGTCTTTTTATATATTAGATATAGATGTATTTGCATGTGTATGTGCATGCATACTATTAATGTGATATATAAGTATTAATACATCTAAATGCAAGCAAGCATAAATATAGACTTTTTTTTAAAGGCACATATATAGATTAACAATACACAATTTGAGTGCATGCATCACATACCAAGTCAATTTCAAGTTGAAACAAAAACTTGTTTCGAGCAAGGCATATGTAATCGATTTTAATTTTTAGTTGATTAAAATTTAAGTGATTATCAAATAGGTTTTGAATTTTGTACATAACTACAAGCCTTAGAACTACATATAATGAAATTAAGATATTGATGCGAGACATTGTTAAAGATGTGATCCATGAACAAGGCGAGAGAAGTCGGACAGAGGGAGAGGGGTGCTAACTCACATCAGATCCAAAAATTGAGGTGGTTGGATTAGGGGTGTAAATGAGTCGAGTCGAGCTCGATCCACCATCGGTTTGAGCTTGAGCTTGATTAATTTTAATGAGCTCGAGCTCGAACTTAAGTCGGCGAGTTCGAGTTGGCTCACGGGCCAGCTTATTTAGTATAGACCTCGAGCTGGAAGAAAAGTTGAATTGTATGTTTGGTGTAGTCGTGGACACAGATGATCATGCATGGGCACCTAGTGAGAGAGTTTGTCAGCATAGCTGAGCATGTGGATGTCGAGCAAATGGCTAACTCCAATGAAGGCCCCGAACTCAATGAAGTTGAATCTACTAGTCGACCCAAGCGTCCTAGGGTTGAGAAAAGGAAAAAGATTGTACACTTTTCATTAAAAGTCAAATTTCATAGTTAGTTGTTTCATGCACCAATGATCTAGCACATCACAAGCAGCTTCTATTTAGCAAGTAATGCGATTTCTGGAAGCAACTCCAAAAATTTATGAGCACATGTCATTGATTTGTTATTTATGAAGTTGTTTGATGACCATACCAGAAGAGAGTTATTTATGTCGATGATCCTTGATCGTAGGGTCAATTACTTATGTTATTTTCATGACAACCCGGATGCATGATTTTGTTGAACACTTTATGTTTGATTTTCATGGGGACATTATTTGAGCTACATTTAAAATGTTGAAGTTTTATTGCTTAGATATTTTCCCTCAGTTATTTATGGGAACATATTTACAAGCATTGCAGCCTTTTCATTGTTTGTCGAACTTTCGTTATCATTGTTTTTTGTTTAAAGCATGGTATAGCTAATTTGATGTTATTTATATGAGATAGTTGCATGCAGCATGGATAGAGAAATACGAGGAAGAAGAACTGCAGTTGGGTTATGTTTAATGTATAATTATTGCAACTCATATATTATTCGCTCTCCTCGCATAACATCCACAAACATAGGTGATGAGTGTGTTTGGGAGTTGATTGTGTGGCACCCAACAAGATTTAACAATATCTTCCGTATGACACAACATGTATTCATCGATATGTTAGAAAAACTTCATAGAAACCATGGACTTTATAGCTCCTCTAGGATGACTTCTAGGAGAGGTTAGTCATAACCCTCTACGTTTTATCACAGAAAGAATCTATAAGATGAGCCATGGAGCGATTACAACACTCATCAATCTCACATTCCAAAGATCTCCCATAGATATTTCACAAAACCAACATTATATGTTATTTTAAGGTCAAGGCATACGTTCATATTTTTACCTGAATTTACTTAAGCACGGTAATTTAAACACATTTGATAAATATTTTAGGATTGTATTAGAGCATTTGATGGAACAAATGTCGATGCACTCGTGTCAAACAATGAAAAGATCGCATATATCGGGCTATGTAGTTCGCCCATACAAAACGTAATGGTTGTATGTGACTTCAACATGTGTTTCAATTTTTGTTATGATCGGATGGGAAGGCAGGGCACACGACACTCGCATATTCAAATTTTTCATAAACTCAAAAATACATCCTAAAGCCACCCTCTGACTTGATTAAATATGAATAAATGAAATGGTATTTTTACTGCAATACAAATTATCATAACTATTTCAGAGATATTATTTGATCGATGTCAGATATCCTTCACAAATAGGGTTTCTCAAACAATTTTCTGATATCAAATACCATATTCTTAATTTTGAAAGAGCAAGTAATATTTTTACAGGTAGAAAAGAGATGTTTAACAAGCACTCGTCCTTGCACAGTGTTATCAAAATAATTTTTGGAGCTTGGAAAAAAATGGGTTATTCTCAAGACATACCCACATATTCATTCAGCAAACAAGTTCAGATTGTGGTCGCTATAATGTCTCTCTACAATTACATGCGATGGCACGCGGTGATATTGACTTCAATAAGACTGATAAAGATCGTTCGCATGTATCTGCTAAAACATATGAATATTGTTTATGGCAATATCACAGCCTAAAAATGATTTGTCAGAGAGTTGTACCTAAAATGGGAAAGGAGCTAGGAAGATGATGGAGTTGCAAGAGCAAATTACTGATGTCATAATTAGTAAATGAAAGGATCTTGTATGTTTTTTTATTACTTTATATGCAATGTGTTGTCAGAACGCTTAATATTATTGCATTGACGGTCCATGCAATGATGTACATATTGAATCTATATTTGCTGCAATTTTTACTTTCAGTTCTTTTGCATGTTTTTTTCCCACAATAAAGGTCTCAAAGTCAACTGCAGAAACAATATTTCATGTATTTATTTATTACATGTTTTATTTTTGGTTTAGGGGTCTATGATGAGATCTTCAACCTTATGGATTCTTCAGGCTAGCTTATATGTTGTTATGAGTTCTTGGCACATATGAAACTATCAAGGAAACAAAGTACCCCTCTTGTTTCAAATGTAAGTCTGTTGAGCTTCTTCTAGATAGCCTTTATAGTGATAATTATGACGCATACGAGCTCGGTATTACGTAACTAAAAGGCAACCAATCATCTTTCTTTTAAAAGTCTATTGTTTTCTTTTAGTGATAGATTATTCGTTGGTGTATACTTTTTTCTTTAAAACATTTCTAAATCTTTAATCGAATATTTATTATTCTTCATTACTAATGTTGCATCTAAAAGTCTGTATTTTATGGTTTTAAACCTTGAAAAAGGATAAGCTCAAGGACTTTCGGTGTCTCCAGAGCATTGTACTGCCACAATGGACTACAATGTTCTCTGTTTACTTCGCACAACAGCATAGCTATGAGAAATAATTTTACAGATGTCCAAGGAATATAATAGAGAATTGTGACTTCTTCAAGTGGGCGACTCGGTTTAATGAATCCACGGCTGATAGTAGTTAAGCGTGGAGAGTTTCATTGGAAAAGGGATTACATCGTGACATTAATCGGATGCATTTTAAAAACAATATGATGATGATACTAATTGTTATTCTAATAGTTTTATTTTTAACTTTGATTGTCAATTTAGTGAGGTATCAGTTTTATCATGTTTCTTACAATTTAGTGAGGTATCAGTTTTATCATGTAATATTCAAACAGAATATTCTGCGGTAAAAAATAGTATATTACATGGCAAAAAAGGTCATGCATAAACAGCTGCAACATAACTGCTGCAAAACCACACTAAATAAACGGGAAGACAGTTTCCCTATAGTATCTTCTGTGCAACGGCTTTCTAGCACATCTGCTGCGCAGCAACTTTTTAATAAGCTGCAGCAGCCCTAAACAGACCAAACGTTTTTCAGTATTTTCTTTTATTTAAAGGTCAAATGATATTAATTCAATAGATCCAGTCATATACGCAACCTAGAACTAAATAATGACCTTAAACTAGCAATTCATAGACAAGAAAAAAAGTAATAGAAACACAATCAAGCAAATAAAGCACAAAAAAATCAAAATATTTTTAAGATTTTTCAAAGATTTTAAATAATAAGGTAATTGAAAACACACAATAAAGCACATAACAAAATTAATACTACACTTTTCAAATCTAAACCTCGAACTTTCAACTAATACTCACCTATATTGGGAAAAAAAACGTTCCCCAATAATAGGGTCAAAAACTTGATTCTTGAAATTATATAAAGCATGGGATATCGCGAAAGTATAGGTGTCGATCAAATAATATAAAGATTATGATTCTGAGTATCGATCTCATGAGGAATTTGTTAACCCCTCAAATAGTAAAACTGCTAGTTTACTAACACAAAGTCTAATTCAAAATGATAAAAAATTTTGAAGTTTTCAAAATATTTAAATTGTAANCCATTGACGGTCCATGCAATGATGTACATGTTGAAACTATATTTGCTGCAATTTTTATTTTCAATTCTTTTGCATGTATTTTTTCCCACAATAATGGTTTCAAAGTTAACTGTAGAAACAATATTTCATGTATTTATTTATTGCATGTTTTATTTTTGGTTTGGAGGTCTATGATGAGATCTTCAACCTTATGGATTCTTCAGGCTAGCTTATATGTTGATATGAATTCTTGGCACGTATGAAACTATCAAGTCAACAAAGTACCCCTCCTTTTTCAGACGTACACCTGTTGAGCTTCTTCTAGATGGCTTTCATCGTGATAATTATAAAGCATACGAGCTCGGTATTACGTAACTAAAAGGCAACCAATCATCTTTTTTTAAAAATCTATTGTTTTCTTTTAGTGATAGATTATTCGTTGGTTTATACTTTTTTCTTTAAAACATTTCTAAATCTTTAATCGAGTATTTATTATTCTTCATTACTAATGTTGCATCTAAGAGTCCGTATTTTGTGGTTTTAAACCTTCAGACTGGATAAGCTCGAGGACTTCCGGTGTCTCTAGAGCACTGTATTGTCACAATGGACTACAATGTTCTCTATTTATTTCGCGCAACAGCATAGCTATGAGAGATAATTTTACAGATATCCAAGGAATATAATAGAGAATTGTAACTTCTTCAAGTGGGCGACTCGGTTTAATGACTCCACGGCCAATAGTAGTTAAGCGTGGAGAGTTTCAATGGAAAAAGGATTACATTGTGACATTAATTAGATGCATTTTAAAAACAATATTATGATGATACCAATTGTTATTCTAATAGTTTTATTTTTAATTTTGATTGTCGTNAAGTATTTATTATTCTTCATTACTAATGTTGGATCTAAGAGTTCGTATTTTGTGGTTTTAAACCTTCAGACTGGATAAGCTCGAGGACTTCCGGTGTCTCCAGAGCACTGTATTGCCACAATGGACTACAATGTTCTCTGTTTATTTCGCGCAACAGCATAGCTATGAGAGATAATTTTACAGATATCTAAGGAATATAATAGAGAATTGTGACTTCTTCAAGTGGGCGACTCGGTTAATGACTCCACGGCCAATAGTAGTTAAGCGTGGAGAGTTTCATTGGAAAAAGGATTACATTGTGACATTAATCAGAAGCATTTTAAAAACAATATTATGATGATACCAATTGTTATTCTAATAGTTTTATTTTTAATTTTGATTGTCGTGTTTCTTACAGTTTAGTGAGGTGTCAGTTTTTATCATGTAATATTCAAACTGAATATATGTTATCATGTATGAAATGTGCAATCAGGACTAATTCTGCGATAAATAACATTATATTACATGAGCAAAAAAGGTCATGCATAAACAGCTGCAACACAACTGCTGTAAAACCACACTAAATAAACGGGAAAACAGTTTCCCTATAGCATCTTCTGTGCAACAGCTTTCTAGCACAGCTGTTGCGCAGCGACTTTTTAANTTGAATATCTGTTGTCATGTACAAAATGTGCAATCAGGAATAATTCTGCGATAAATAACATTATATTACGTGAGCAAAAAAGGTCATGCATAAACAGCTGCAACACAACTGCTGCAAAACCACACTAAATAAACAGGAAAACAGTTTCCCTATAGCATCTTCTGTGCAACAGCTTTCTAGCACAGCTGTTGCGCAGCGACTTTTTAATAAGCTGCAACAGCCCTAAACAGACCTAAAGTTTTTCAGTATTTTCTTTTATTTAAAGGTCAAATGATACTAATTCAATAGATCAAGTCATATACGCAACCTAGAACTAAATAATGACCGTAAACTAACAATTCATAACAGTAACAAGAAAAAAAGTAATTGAAACACAATCAAGCAAATAAAGCTCAAAAAAATCAAAATATTTTTAAGATTTTCCAAAGATTTTAAATAATAAGGTAATTGAAAACACACAATAAAGCACATAACAAAATTAATACTACAGTTTTCAAATCTAAACCTCGAACTTTCAACTAATACTCTCTTATATTAAGAAAAAAAAAGTTCCCCGATAATAGTATCAAAAACTTGATTCTTGAAATTATATAAAGCACGGGATATCGCGAAAGTATGGGTGTCGATCAAATAATATAAAGATTATGATTCCGAATATCGATCTCATGAGGAATTGGTTAATCCCTCAAATAGTATAATTACTAGTTTACTAACACAAAGCCTAATTCAAAATGATAAAAAATTTTGAAGTTTTCAAAATATTTAAATCGTAATTTTCCATAATTCTAATTAATTTAGGTTTTCTAATATGAAAATCATGCCATTTTGAAATGGATCAAGTGAATCAACATTATTCTTTCAATGAGTTTCTCATACTTAATGTTGACGATCATGGATAATAACTCATTACTCTATTCTTAAATATAAGAAGCAATTAGGCCTTATTTATAATTAAGTTTAGTTTAAATTTGCAAGGACTTCCAGTAATCATCATTCACATACGTGATTGTAACCTCAAAATGTGAATATTCCCTAATCCACTATGTGATTGAGTGTTAACGTATTCTTCTAATATACAATCAATACTCCTACATAACAATAATTTTTAACTTTTCAAGTGACCAATTTAAAAATAAATTAAATTCAAAAAGTTAACACACCAAAATACATTAAATATTGAATAATATGAGGAAAATTTCATGAAATGAACATGATTTATCACACTATCAGATCAAAGAAACATAAAAGATTTAGTTCCTACACATACTTAATGAAACCAAAACGGATTTCATTGAAAGAAATTGATAATTCTACAAATGAAGGAGAATTACAACCCAAATGGAAATGTTCTTACTCCTAGTCTTCTCTCATTGCTTCTCCTCCTTGATTCCTCTCAATTCAATCCACTCTCCCAATATGACACACTCAAATAGTCAAGTAGCCTCTCACACTGTATAGGAAAATTCACTCTTCAAGAGAAGAATGTCTACCCTCAAGTGTCCCCCAATTCTCTCACAATCGTGCTCTAAGTCTTTTCCCAAATAAAATCTTCTATGATAGGAATAAAGATCAAGTGATTTTAATCCATTTGATTGCACATACTGCCAAAAACATCTTAAGATGGTGGGCATCACAGTAGCATTGCATAGGTAGCGTTGGATATTTGGGTCTATGTAAAGGCCTGGGCACGACAATACTAGCTTGGACTCAATGTTTCGTGCTTCAGATCATCAAATTAGAGCTCCGAACGTCAGAGTACTGGCACCTATAGCACGGTGGCACAAGCACTGAGCACAAGAGTGCTAGATTGTCCTGCTCCTGTAATTTTCCCCAAAATGAGCTACACCAAGCACTGAGGCGCTTTTCTAGATGGCGGCAAGGCACTTCACTCTGACGTTGCGGTGCTTTTGGCCTAGCGCTGAGAAGTTATTTTTGTTAGATTGTGCGTATACATAGATTGCAAGGGGCGCCAAGGCGCTTGCCCGTTAATTTCCCCAATTTTTGCTCCAATTGTTCTAAATCTTTAATTCTTCGTTTTATTACAAATAACACTACAAATACCACAAAAATATAAAAACGATACATAAAATGTAAAAATACATGAACATTTTATAACATTTTGTACACATCAGTCGTTCAGAGGCCTCCTTCGTCATCCAATTTGCCATAGCCAGCAATTTACAGCAAAAAAAACTATCATTTTATCGCTTCCAGAGTTCCAGTTAGCGTCTTTCCACCGTTCATTCCATATTTTAGCAGATAGGGCTGTCAAAATGGCTCTTCGTTCGCGAACAGCTCGTGTTCGGCTCGTTTGTTAAGTCTAACAAGCCAAACACGAACAAATTTTTAAACTTGAAATGTAAACGAGTCAAACACGAACAAAAATTTGTTCGCTCGTGTTCAGCTCGATTTGGCTCAAAAATAAATAACTAAATAAATACATGATAAATATTCATAGAATTAAATATTATAAATTATAATCAATCAAATTTTAAAAAAAAAATTATATTTTAAAAAAATAAATCCTATAAATATGTGGGATTGTGACCCCGCGATCCTATGCTGCACAAAGACCATATTTCCATTTCGAAATTGAGGTTGAGGAATTTTCCCACTGACTTGTCGTTGGACCATTGTGAACCATTGTTTGTTATTTCTTTTGAATTATGGTTGTATTTTAGGGGGAACCGGTAATATGTGTCTTTTCTATTTAAAAAACTTTTGGCTTTGCTTACGTTATTTGGAGATGTTTTCTCCTAGTTATTCCTATTAGAGTGTTGTATCTTTGAATTTCTTTCAGGTGATTGTAGCCTGAGAGGATCAAAGTGGTGATCTCTTTCAAACATTCAAAGGCCTCCTTCACTGTCCAATTTGTTGCCGCCTGTTGTTTAAAGCAAGAAATTGTCATTTTATCACTTCCAATTTGTTGTCCTTCCACAGTTCATGCTCGATTTCAGCCGACATCCCTCCTCTCACTATGCCTCCCTTCCTACAACCTACCTACCTACCTCTTTCTTATGTTATTAAATACCTTCTATGAGTTGTAAAATGATATCAGATACTTTCTAAAGCAACTTTATTTTAACAACCTCAAAACTTCATGGATGGAGAAACCTAAGAAAATAAACCCAAAGGAGAAACATCAGCCCAATCCCAACTTATTTAGAACAACTAAGATAAACCTAAGAATGTTAAAGAAGAACATACAAAAGCAGCCTGATACAGGCATGCACCATAAGCCAAGATGGCTCAAACCTACTTTATGCTAACCATGTATGGTGTATTTTTATGAAATATTGGTATAAATTTAAATTCCAACAATCAATTAGATTGAAAATTAAAAAAAAAACTTCATTTTCTCCATCATCGTTAACCTTATCATAATTATTAAGGGTTAATTCCAATTTCTTTCTCGCTGAGAGCAAAATTAGGTGCTAAACTTATTTTGCATAAGTAGCTATACAACTAAATTTCACGTCACATTTCTTCTACCTCTTTCTCGCTCATTCTCCTTCAACAATAGTACAATTTAACCGTCAAATTGGTGTTTTTCTTAATTTTTTATTGTACATGGTCAAACCATCAAAGGTTATTGTCAATTTTAAAGATGTCAAAAATTGACCAGATACACCAACACGACTCGAACTCGACTAAAAAAATCCGGATTACTGAATATTTTTTTAGTTGTATTGAGGTCTAAGAATTCAACACATAAAAATTACTGGTTGGGTTCTGAATGAACCTAAAAAACCAAATAAACACGAAAACACGAAAAAATTGATTGTACTCTTAACTCTTATACCATTACTTATGGAATATTTTTCTAGTCGTGTTCACGACTGAGAATTCAACACATAAAAATTACTGGTTGGGTTCTGGATGAACCTGAAAAACCAAATAAACACGAAAACATGAAAAAACTGATTGTACTTTTAACTCTTATGCCATTGCTTGTCATATATAAATAGAGAATTTTTTTTAATTTGTAAATTGTAACTTGTTAAATGTTAAAAGTATAATTTTTAATAAAAAATTGAGCTGGCAGGTTAAACGGGGGTTCAATCTGAGTATTTCAACCTAACTATTATTCGGGATGGGTTCGGGTTGACCCAATTCGTACCGAGTAATTTTTGGGTTGGAACCGACCCGACCCGCTGACCTGAATTGACATCCTTAGTCTATTTTCTTACTTCGAAGAATGCAATTCCTACCATCCCAATAATATAATTGTTTTTTTAATCTATATAACCTAGTTTGACCACAAATCCATAAGAATCTGATTTATCGCTCTCAACTCAATTATCAAAAATGAATGACTTCCTAAAAAATACTCATATACATTTAAAATAACCGCCCACATCTCAATTTCATAGTATGTCTTTAAGTTCATGATATCAAATAACTTCATCAGCCTTAAGTATAGAAATTATATGCTCATCTATACCAACATTCTACTATACAATAAATCCAAAATAGTTGTACCTATAACACTTTACATTATGTAAGTAATATTAGCTAACAAATATTAATAATACACTCACAAGAATTGCATAGCATAAAGCATTACCAAGCCTTTTTACTTTCTAAACATTTTCTCTATTTCTCTCGCTTAAAATTTATTTTCAATAAAGATCTCATAAATTATAATTATGTCATCTACATAAAATGCATCACAATGCACCTAACTTTCAATATTCTTTATAAGCAACTTCATAGCCAACACAAAAGTATGATGAACTTCATATTGATATTGACAAAATTCTACAATAATTAAAAACTCTTTAGCTTGCCCTGCAACTAATTAAACTAATACTAGTCAATCTCATATCATGCATATCTTTAATAACTTCAACATAATTGGCATTCCACCTTCCCCGTCTACATTTTATTCTTTCATTTGGCAAATTTCAGCTACTAAAAACAGTGATAACATAAGGTCTTCTACCACATTATAACTTCAGCTTATTTAAATTTTGGGAAATTTACATACATACCACAAAATTCTTATATATTTACATGTCTAACACCTAAACTTTTATATTTATATTTATAACACTTTGGTGTGATAAAAATTTTCATGAAAATATGCATTTAACTTTTAAAAGTAAGTGATGGTGATATTTTTTATGTGACATTAAGGATTTGAGTGCTATGCATGGAAATATTAATGTTTGGGTGTTAGATATGTAAATACATAAGAATTGTGTGGCATGCACGTAAATGTCGCTTTAATTTTTTATAGGTTTTATTTGTTAACATAATCATTAAAAAAAATTGGACAATTACGCTAACATGGTGGAGTTTATCACCTCTGCTTCTTTAGTGATAACTAAACATAAATGGATGAAAAAAATTTTGCAAAATGATTTATTAAAATTAAACATGATAAAATTAATCTCACATACGACTTTTAAGAAAGTGAATCTTCAAGAACAACATCACCTAGGACTTTATCATGTCAATTATGAGTAGGAACTTCTTTGTGATTAAAAACTTTTTAGAGCCTATTAAGTTGGAATGTTTATGAGTATATATCTTGTAATGTAGTGCATATGATATCAGTGATAATCTCTACTATTAGTCTGCTCAATATCTAGAGGACCTTAATAATTTTAGAATTTAAAGTTCATAGACACCTTTTTTTATACTTTAAAATGTTAAGCATACATTTCTCATGTGTATGCAGTAAGGGACTTAATTCAATATGTAGCTTTTAGTTTTATACCAATATTAGGGTACCTTTCACTCAATCTAACTCATTAGGATACGTTGTAGATAAAGTTTTTTTTTGGGCTATTTTCTAAAATTAATCTTCCTCTACGTTCCGGTGCCATTTCAACACAATCACACATAAATTTAGGTGAACATAGCTATATTTCTTAGCATTTCATCATCAACTTAAGAAAATGGATGGGACAGACCAAAAAATTTTATTTAATGAATGTCAGATTATACGCCCATTCTAAAGAACTTGAAGGTAAAAAAACTCGGACAGCTATTCAAAATCCTAAAAAGCCAAGGAATTATAAGAAAACATTAAAGACTTAAACGTTGCTTTCAAGATAGATATGTGCAACCTCATTGATAAACAGACACAATATAAAGAGAAAATTGCTAAGTATAGCACATGCCAAAAACAAATACTTCTTTCTTTTAAAAAAGATATCATTCTTCAATGACTATGGATACACTCGTAAAGATATTTACTGGCATAAAAGAAGCATTTTGTGAAGCAAACTAACCTTAGACAAAGGCTTCCCCTTCTCAATGACTAACACATTAAGATTAGGAGCTAATTCTTTTGCCCTTAGTGAAGCATAGATTCCAGCTGCGCCGCCACCCGCCACCAACAATAAAGGTTCACTCCTCTACAAAAATATAGTCAATCCTCTCAAACAATTTTATAAAATTATAAGACAGAAATAAATGCAAAAAACAAGTATGGACAAAACAATAGACTGGTTAAAAATATAATTGGCTCGGCCATCCAGAATTAATCTTCGCAGAAAGGGTAAAAGGCAAAGTACATCATCAAAATNAAAAAATATGGACAAAACAATAGACTGGTTACAAATATAATTGGCTCGGCCATCCAGAATTAATCTTCGCAGAAAGGGTAAAAGGCAAAGTACATCATCAAAATAGCTTAAACACTTGGCTTGTTTCAACTTGTCTTATTTTTCTAACTAACGTAAGCAATGATTTTAAATCTTTTAAAAATCATTTAACATCAAATTAATGAAGGAACATTTTAAATGATGACTGACATCATTCAAAATGATTTATAAACATTCAAAAAAAAACAATATTTTTTTTTTGAATTCATGTAAATTGATGAAGACATCAAAAAGGCATGCATTTTCAAGTNCATTTTAAATGATGACAGACATCATTCAAAATGACTTATAAACATTCCAAAAAAAACAATATTTTTTTTTTGAATTCATGTAAATTGATGAAGACATCAAAAAGGCATGCATTTTCAAGTCTATTAACCATACTACGTGAAAATTAAAACATAGATAGACAATACTAACTAAATGATTCATACATCGCACTAAGCAGACCCAAGCAATCAAAGCAGTAACAATGTATACCAATATTTTTATTGCAATGCCTATCTTGAGCCAAACTATTTTCTTAAATTTAATTTCGAGCACAAGAAGTTCAAACTAGGACTTTAATCTGTTGAAAACTATTCAATCAATGATCTCTTCAAGGACCAAAAAGAAAAGCTTCCATTGAATTAGAAAATTGAATTATAGCAGTCATAAATTTACCGTATCGCAGATGATCAAATGAATGGCTATATGAATATTTTGATAAAGTTGGAACTCCGCATAGGAAATTGTACTTGATATATAAGAAACTCTATTCAAAGAGAACACTTGTGTTAATTTCAAGTACAAACTTAATAGAATATCCCATGTATTTATTCAACTGGCTTCCCAGTTTCTAGCTCTAGGCATGCATAAATGATTTCAGGCCAAGCTCATAAAATAAATAGCTAAAAAAACATTGCTAGCCAACTTAATGTTTTAGCCACAAACTTGTGGTAAATTTTAATATTTTAAATAACTTTCTCCAAAATTAAATAAATCATTATTTCAAATAGACTACAGAGGAACAGAATACAGTAATGCAGATGCTTCATTAAACCTCCATATGCATTTAATAACCATGCCTAAAGTGTTGAAATTTTAGAAGAAAGATTTAAAGAGCAATTTCCTTCTATCCTTATTCAGCTCAACCTGATTCACATTAGAACTGTGATTTTGTGCACAAATATGCATGCAAAGATATGTATTTAAATTAACCAACAATATGGAAAGTGTGAGCTCTTTAGACCAGCAAAGCAAAATGCAATTTCCTTCTATCTTCTTTTGTGTTGATCTATGCACTTGTACCTGTCTAAGAATTATTTACCAAAATTCCACACCAAGGTGAAAGGAATATCAATATTACTAAAATGGAATGGAATATAATAATTGGACAAATTCAAAGTTTGATTTATACGATTAAATGCTTGATCTAAAAAATCACTCTGCCTCCATGAAAAATTCATCATAGTTGATCTTATTTTAAAGTTTGTTGATCTAAAATTTGATAGAGCGAGTTGTCTAAAGGGTTAAATACCGCAGAAGCTTGATCGTATTAATTGGATCCATGCACAACATAACTGAGATAGACAAGGAAAAAAAGGTGGAGACAGCTTTACACATGTGGCAGGATGTTTATGCATATCCATCTATCCAATTCTTCACCAGCAGAGCAAGCCTACCTTCCACTTTTACTTTCTACCAAAGATCTTTATAAATCCGTCAAAGCAAATAACTACTAAAAATATTGAGTAGGTGAATGTCTTAAACCTCTAACTAAACTCATGCGAGTCTACAATTTTCCTCTCCCCACAAACAAGCACCTAAGNTTTTCCTTCCTTTTAAGTTTTTTTTTCTATTATCTTTCATTTCTTTTTATTCATTTTCTATATATGTGTGTATTAGGGTTTATATTAGTAATTTTTAATATTTTCGTTTAGAACAGTCGTCGATGCCTGTTTTCTCCCTTCAAGGCTTATATACAAGGGGGTTGTGGGGTTATCTGGTTGCATCCCTCTCCCGAGATGGTGTTTATCTTCCCTATTCCTCTTATGCAATCTCCCCACACTACTACTCTCGCTTGTTTCCTATTGGAGCTGTCAGGATACTTGTTGACACTATTCTTCGTGCAATTTTTGCATTCCAACCAACATTTTATGAGATTCCAACGCTCCTGTTTGTCATCATCACTGTACAAGCCACCATAAATCATTTCCCCTTCCCACCTACCTGTTGTCCAGTCATCCTAATCCAATTCCAATTTGCTGCCGCACCCTCCACCGCCTCCAACTTGATGCCTAACACCCTCTGTTTGTTGCCACACCCTCCACAACCCACTTGTATGTTGTTGCACCTTGTTGCAGCCCCTCGCTAGTTGTCCAGCTGCCTCTCCCCTTCCCTGGCTTGCTGCCACACGCTCCAGCAACCTTCTATTCATTGTCCAGCTGACAACCCACCTTCCACTCACTACCACAAACCCTCCCTACCACCTACAGTTCTCGGTTTCCATTACCTCAACACGCAACTCGCCAAAGTCGATCCTCTCCCTAGAGAATCTTTTGTGCTTGTGTCATTGTTCTCCTATCATTAAGTGACTTATTTGTAACCACTTTGAATTTCAGCAATAAAACTATCATTCTATTTTGATTTTTATGTTAACTCGGGTATCATAGTTTGATAGACTCATCCCAAAAACATACTATTTTGTAAAATCATAAGTCAAGTCCTTTGATGGTTATATATACCAAGAAAAAATTGCACTATCGTCACATTGTCCAAGTTACGTCGAATAATCATAAATTTCATATTAAGTAAACAATTACAATAAGCAAATAATATTATGTGTAAAGCTCCCAAAAAAATTTGTTGTTCATAAACAAGTCAAGTTTCGATCATTAAAAAACTCAGATTTGATTCGTTCGTCAAGTAAATGAGTCAAACACAAGCAAATTTTTTAAGCTTGTTTTTAAAATAAGTAGAACATGAACATACTTCTGTTTGATCATGTTCGTCTTTTTATTGGCTAGTCATCTATAATATATATATATATATATATATATAT
>JXCR01130690.1:536715-555450 GCA_002079205.1 Phalaenopsis hybrid cultivar
ATATATATATATATATATATATATATATATATATATATATATATATATATATATATATATATATATATATATATATATATATATATATATATATATATATATATATATATATATATATAATATTGGTCAACTTCTACTTTATTTTAACTAAGCAAAAAGTATAAAAAAAGAACAATTAAAAACACTACAATGTTATTTTTTTCTTTAGTCTCGTATTGTTTGTACATTTAACCGTATACTTCTTAAATTGTGGTGCAAAGCTTAACTATTTGAAATTGCAACTCATGTGGGTTTATGTTATATATATCACGAGTTTTTGTTGCTGGAATTATCAGATAAATTCTTTAAGGTCATTCTTAAAAGCAAGTTAAGTTAAAATCTTTTTTTTTAAGCTCGATGAAACTTATAGTTGGCTCTTGACTGGTTCTATGTTTAACATGCCAAACACGAAAACATTTTCCACGAACAGTTTTAAACGCAAGCCAAACAAGATTACGTCAATTTTCTAACAAACCCAACACGAACAAACTCACAACTTGCTCTAGTTTGGCTTATTTACACCCCTAATTAGGCTGTGAATAAAACCATGTATGTCAGTGCAAGCAACAGAAAAAGAAACTATCTCAAATTTCCATTCATTGCTACCTATGGACTAAAATCCCAAGGCAGAAAAAAAAAACTAACAGCAGGTCACCTCAATTCCAATAACCCGAGTGCTGAGTACCGAATGCAATAAAGAAGAAGAAGTCTTACGTTTCCTAAACACCGAGCAGTTGAACAAAACCTTCTTCCCCTGCGAACAAAATCGAGTCTGCGACTGGTTCTGACTAGAAGAACGGCTAGTGAAACTCCAATAAGGGAAGAACGAGGCAGACTGACACCCTTCATTGCGGCATTGTGTGGTGAAATGAGCGCACCACTGTCCTCCTCAAGCGGGTGAGAGTCACAAAAAACCGTCTCACCTCAGGACGCTGTTGCGGATCTCGACTTCACCGCGACCTAACAGATCATTTTGGCACGGCAAATGGCCAGTTACCACACTGGTATCACTTTGCTTGGCCTGTATAGTCTCTGCCCTAATCGACTGCCAGGTAGGGAAGCCATGGTTGTGATTATCGTCCTCCACGCAATTATCCAGCTCCGAACCCAGGTTCAGCTACAGTTAGGCTCGATAAAAAATATCACTATTTCGTATTGGAGTATTCGGCTCGTTTATTAGCCTTACTATCCATGCAGCCTTAGGACAGTAAGCATCTTGATTAGATTTAAATTTTATTATTTATATTAAAATATCATTTAAATAAAAATTTATATATTTTTATTCTATTTTTTTAATTAATAATTTTAGTTGATTATACATATTTGTAGACTTATCGTCAATTAAATATTTTTAAAATATTACTCATCAATTATATATATATATAGGCACACACACACGTGCCGAACACGAATAAAGAAGTTCTTAGTTGGTGTTCGCCTCGTTGTCTTTGTGAACAAATCGAACAAAAACTTCTTAACGAGCCTAACATGAACATACTGCCTCTAAAGGAATTATTATTTCTGACGCTCGTATAAAATTCAGCGATGTTTTAATACATGATGATCTGATCGGCTCATCACTATTACCGAAATGTTTAGTACATCACACATGATAATTTTCCCTAAACTTGAGTGTCTCCAAAGTACAATTTTTTTGAAGGATATATCACTCATTCATGCAATTATATATTTAATAATTACATTTTAACTTTTATGTGTTAATTATATAAATACATAGGAATTGAGTGATATATATATATGTAATTGCCTCCTTTTTAAATAACAAATAAATATGTTTTAATGCAAGAAAATTTTAAGGAATAAATTTGTTAATGTAACATTAGTTTTTTAAAAACTGTAATGGATTAGATTCTGTACAATTAGATCTGCTGATGAATTATTTCTGCTAATGAATGTATGACCGCAATGCGAAAATTAATGTCTTTTCTTTAAAAAAAATAAATAATATTATTAATAAATATTTTGAGCGGCTATTTTATAATTAAATTAACAAAAAAAATTATAGCCCTAACTTGTAATACAAGGGATAATATTGCAGCAGGACTCGCATGTAGAGTTACATGCAGAGTCCAATGAAATCACGCCACGTGGCGGTGAAAGGAAAATAAAATAAAATATGTGTGATAACACAAGGGAATATTCCTCCTGTATTATTCAGGTGTTATTGTATATTATTCATGTGTTATTCAAGTATTATTGATATGTTATTGTGTTATTATAATACCGGGAATATTTCCAGAACACAATAACCTTTGAATAACACTGGGGAATATCCCCAGTGTTATCGGACTGAATTTTTTTTTATAACTCCAAGTGTTGTGATTTTATTGGACTCCTGATGTAATGATTTTTCATAAAACGAACGCCTAAAGTGAAAATTCTAGCAAACTTGATGGAAAAAAAAATCGGTCTATTTGGGCAGTTTAATTTACATTTGGCTTATTGTAGGTTTAAATTATTTATAAATGAATTTATATGATTTATTTTTTATCTATTATTTTGGAGTGACTCCACACTAACACAAAGTTATATCACTTGCGTATTTACATATCTACGTCTAAGGTTTCATGTTTACATGCACTCAGATCTTTAATATTACGTCAAAAATTGCATTATTATTTCTTTTTTAAGTGAAACATATCTTTTCATGCAAATATGTAAATATGTAAATTAAGTTGTCATTTGCCAGATATGTAAATACACAAGAATTATGTGTCATATATGTAAATTTCCAGAAATCTTATTTATATTTATGGCTTAGTTTAAGAAAATGGTTTCATGGCCAATATAAAATTTAAGAAAAAATGTTATATCCATAAAAATGTGGCCCACTTATATAGAGAAAATTTATTTTAAACATATAATTCTAATTCATTTGAGGAAAAAAAATTTGTCTCGACTTATAATCTTTCTCTTATATTGTGCCCATGGTCGTGATAATCTGAGCATATGTTGTATGTGCAAGACTCAGAATATGTGAAAAAAAAAATATTACATCAGGACTCCACACGGAGAGTTATGTGCAGGGTCCAATGAAATCACGCCACGTGGAGGTGACAGGAAAAAAATCAGCTCGGAAACACGGGGAATATTCCCCCTGTGTTATTTCGTGTTATCAGGTGTTATTGTATGTTATTCAGGTGTTATTATTTTCTAAGAATATTAGTGGTGTTATAATAACACAATAACACATAATAATACTGGAATAACACATAATAATTATTGAATAACACGGGAGGAATATTCACTTGTGTTACAGGCATATTTTATTTTTTTTTCTATCACCGTCACGTGACGTGATTTCCTTGGACTCCGCATATAACTTTACGTGCGGAGTCCTGATGCAACCTATTATTTCCAATATGTAGCTCTCGAAATAATGACTTGCAAATCTGATATTAATTTTATAAATTCTCATATAAATTTTATAAAGATTTGCTTGTTTCTTAATTACTATGTAATTGCATATCTAACACCTAAACTTTAATAATAATAATAATAATAATATATATATATATANNTTTTTTTTAAGGCACATATATAGATTAACAATACACAATTTGAGTGCATGCATCACATACCAAGTCAATTTCAAGTTGAAACAAAAACTTGTTTCGAGCAAGGCATATGTAATCGATTTTAATTTTTAGTTGATTAAAATTTAAGTGATTATCAAATAGGTTTTGAATTTTGTACATAACTACAAGCCTTAGAACTACATATAATGAAATGAAGATATTGATGTGAGACATTGTTAGAGATGTGATCCATGAACAAGGCGAGAGAAGCCGGACAGAGAGAGAGGGGTGCTAATGCACATCATATCCAAAAATTGAGGTAGCTGGATAAGGGGTGTAAACGAGTCGAGTCGAGCTTGAGCCACCATCAGTTTGAGCTTGAGCTTGATTAATTTTAATGAGCTCGAGCTCGAACTTAAGTCTGCGAGTTCGAGTTGGCTCACGGACCAGCTTATTTAGTATTGACCTCGAGCTGGAAGAAAAGTTGAATTGTATGTTTGGTGTAGTCGCGGATGATCATGCATGGGCACCTAGTGAGAGAGTTTGTCGGCATAGCTGAGCATGTAGATGTCGAGCAAATGACTAACTCCAATGAAGGCCCCGACCTCAATGAAGTTGAATCTACTAGTCGACCCAAGCTTCCTAGGGTTGAGAAAAGGAAAAAGATTGTGCACTTTTCATTAAAAGTCAAATTTCATAGTTAGTTGTTTCATGCACCAATGACCTAGCACATTACAAGCAGTTTCTATTTAGCAAGTAATGTGATTTCTGGAAGCAACTCCAAAAATTTATGAGCACATGTCATTGTACTTGTTCTTTATGAAATTGTTTGATGACCCGACCCGAAGAGAGTTTTTTATGTCGATGATACCTGACCATAGGGTCAATTACTTATGTTATTTTCATGACAACCCGGATGCATGATTTTGTTGAACACTTTATGTTTGATTTTCATGGGGACATTATTTGAGCTACATTTAAAATGCTGAAGTTTTATTTCTTAGATATTTTCCCTCAGTTATTTATGGGAACATATTTACAAGCACTGCAGCCTTTTCATTGTTTTTCGAACTTTCGTTATCATTGTTTTTTGTTTAAAGCATGGTATAGCTAATTTAATGTTATTTATATGAGATAGTTGCATATAGCATGGATAGAGAAATACGCGGAAGAAGAACTGTAGTTGTGTTATGTTTAATGTATAATTACTACAACTCATATATTATTCGGTCTCCTTGCATAACATCCACAAACATAGGCGATGAGTGTGTTTGGGAGTTGATTGTGTGGCACCCAATAAGATTTAACAATATGTTCCATATGACACAACATGTATTCATCGATATATTAGAAAAACAGCATAGAAATCATGGACTTTATAGCTCCTCTAGGATGACTTCTAGAGAGAGGTTAGTCATAACCCTCTACGTTTTATCACAGAATGAATCTATAAGATGAGCCATGGAGCGATTACAACACTCATCAGTCTCACATTCCAAAGATCCCCCATAGAGATTTCAGAGAACCAACATTATATGTTATTTTAAGGTAAAGGCATACGTTCATATTTTTACCTGAATTTACTTGAACACAGTAATTTAAACACATTTGATAAATATTTTAGGATTGTATTAGAGCATTTGATAGAACACATATCGATGCACTCATGTCAAAGAGTGAAAAGATCGCATATATCGGGCTATGTGACATCAACATGTGTTTCACTTTTTATTATGATCGGATGGGAATGCAGTGCACACGACACTCGCATATTTAAATTTTTCATAAACTCAAAAATACAACATCCCGAAGCCACCCTCTGATTTGATTAAATATGAAAAAATGAAATGGTACTTTTCCTGCAATACAAATTATCATAACTATTTCAGAGATATTATTTGGTCGATGTCGGATATCCTTCACAAATAGGGTTTTCTCAAACAGTTTCCTGATATCAAATACCACATTCCTAATTTTGAAAGAGCAAGTAATATTTTTCGAGGTAGAAAAGAGATGTTTAACAAGAAGCACTTATCCTTACAAAGTGTTATCAAAATAATATTTGGAGCTTGGAAAAAAATGGGTTATTCTGCAAGATATACCCACATATTCATTCAGCAAACAAGTTCAAATTGTGGTCGCTATAATGTCTCTCTACAACTACATGTGATGGCACGCAGTGACATTGACTTCAATAAGACTGATGAAGATCATTCGCATGTATCTGCTAAACAAAATGAATATCGTTTATGGCAATTGATATCACAGGCTAAAAATGATTTGTCGGAGAGTTGTACCTATAATGGGAAAGGAGCTAGGAAGATGGAGTTGCAAGAGCAAATTACGGATGTCATAATTAGCAAATGAAAGGATCTTGTATGTTTTTTTATTACTTTACATGCAATGTGTTGTCAGAACGCTTAATATTATTCCATTGACGGTCCATGCAATGATGTACATGTTGAAACTATATTTGCTGCAATTTTTATTTTCAATTCTTTTGCATGTATTTTTTCCCACAATAATGGTTTCAAAGTTAACTGTAGAAACAATATTTCATGTATTTATTTATTGCATGTTTTATTTTTGGTTTGGAGGTCTATGATGAGATCTTCAACCTTATGGATTCTTCAGGCTAGCTTATATGTTGATATGAATTCTTGGCACGTATGAAACTATCAAGTCAACAAAGTACCCCTCCTTTTTCAGACGTACACCTGTTGAGCTTCTTCTAGATGGCTTTCATCGTGATAATTATAAAGCATACGAGCTCGGTATTACGTAACTAAAAGGCAACCAATCATCTTTTTTTAAAAATCTATTGTTTTCTTTTAGTGATAGATTATTCGTTGGTTTATACTTTTTTCTTTAAAACATTTCTAAATCTTTAATCGAGTATTTATTATTCTTCATTACTAATGTTGCATCTAAGAGTCCGTATTTTGTGGTTTTAAACCTTCAGACTGGATAAGCTCGAGGACTTCCGGTGTCTCTAGAGCACTGTATTGTCACAATGGACTACAATGTTCTCTATTTATTTCGCGCAACAGCATAGCTATGAGAGATAATTTTACAGATATCCAAGGAATATAATAGAGAATTGTAACTTCTTCAAGTGGGCGACTCGGTTTAATGACTCCACGGCCAATAGTAGTTAAGCGTGGAGAGTTTCAATGGAAAAAGGATTACATTGTGACATTAATTAGATGCATTTTAAAAACAATATTATGATGATACCAATTGTTATTCTAATAGTTTTATTTTTAATTTTGATTGTCGTGTTTCTTACAGTTTAGTGAGGTGTCAGTTTTTATCATGTAATATTCAAACTGAATATATGTTATCATGTATGAAATGTGCAATCAGGACTAATTCTGCGATAAATAACATTATATTACATGAGCAAAAAAGGTCATGCATAAACAGCTGCAACACAACTGCTGTAAAACCACACTAAATAAACGGGAAAACAGTTTCCCTATAGCATCTTCTGTGCAACAGCTTTCTAGCACAGCTGTTGCGCAGCGACTTTTTAATAAGCTGCAGCAGCCCCAAACAGACCTAAAGTTTTTCAGTATTTTCTTTTATTTAAAGGTCAAATGATACTAATTCAATAGATCTAGTCATATACGCAACCTAGAACTAAATAATGACCGTAAACTAACAATTCATAACAGTAACAAGAAAAAAAGTAATTGAAACACAATCAAGCAAATAAAGCTCAAAAAAATCAAAATATTTTTAAGATTTTCCAAAGATTTTAAATAATAAGGTAATTGAAAACACACAATAAAGCACATAACAAAATTAATACTACAGTTTTCAAATCTAAACCTCGAACTTTCAACTAATACTCTCTTATATTAAGAAAAAAAAAGTTCCCCGATAATAGTATCAAAAACTTGATTCTTGAAATTATATAAAGCACGGGATATCGCGAAAGTATGGGTGTCGATCAAATAATATAAAGATTATGATTCCGAATATCGATCTCATGAGGAATTGGTTAATCCCTCAAATAGTATAATTACTAGTTTACTAACACAAAGCCTAATTCAAAATGATAAAAAATTTTGAAGTTTTCAAAATATTTAAATCGTAATTTTCCATAATTCTAATTAATTTAGGTTTTCTAATATGAAAATCATGCCATTTTGAAATGGATCATGTGAATCATCATTAGTCTTTCAATGAGTTTCTCATACTTAATGTTGACGATCATGGATAATAACTCATTACTCTATTCTTAAATATAAGAAGCAATTAGGCCTTATTTATAATTAAGTTTAGTTTAAATTTGCAAGGACTTCCAGTAATCATCATTCACATACGTGATTGTAACCTCAAAATGTGAATATTCCCTAATCCACTATGTGATTGAGTGTTAACGTATTCTTCTAATATACAATCAATACTCCTACATAACAATAATTTTTAACTTTTCAAGTGACCAATTTAAAAATAAATTAAATTCAAAAAGTTAACACACCAAAATACATTAAATATTGAATAATATGAGGAAAATTTCATGAAATGAACATGATTTATCACACTATCAGATCAAAGAAACATAAAAGATTTAGTTCCTACACATACTTAATGAAACCAAAACGGATTTCATTGAAAGAAATTGATAATTCTACAAATGAAGGAGAATTACAACCCAAATGGAAATGTTCTTACTCCTAGTCTTCTCTCATTGCTTCTCCTCCTTGATTCCTCTCAATTCAATCCACTCTCCCAATATGACACACTCAAATAGTCAAGTAGCCTCTCACACTGTATAGGAAAATTCACTCTTCAAGAGAAGAATGTCTACCCTCAAGTGTCCCCCAATTCTCTCACAATCGTGCTCTAAGTCTTTTCCCAAATAAAATCTTCTATGATAGGAATAAAGATCAAGTGATTTTAATCCATTTGATTGCACATACTGCCAAAAACATCTTAAGATGGTGGGCATCACAGTAGCATTGCATAGGTAGCGTTGGATATTTGGGTCTATGTAAAGGCCTGGGCACGACAATACTAGCTTGGACTCAATGTTTCGTGCTTCAGATCATCAAATTAGAGCTCCGAACGTCAGAGTACTGGCACCTATAGCACGGTGGCACAAGCACTGAGCACAAGAGTGCTAGATTGTCCTGCTCCTGTAATTTTCCCCAAAATGAGCTACACCAAGCACTGAGGCGCTTTTCTAGATGGCGGCAAGGCACTTCACTCTGACGTTGCGGTGCTTTTGGCCTAGCGCTGAGAAGTTATTTTTGTTAGATTGTGCGTATACATAGATTGCAAGGGGCGCCAAGGCGCTTGCCCGTTAATTTCCCCAATTTTTGCTCCAATTGTTCTAAATCTTTAATTCTTCGTTTTATTACAAATAACACTACAAATACCACAAAAATATAAAAACGATACATAAAATGTAAAAATACATGAACATTTTATAACATTTTGTACACATCAGTCGTTCAGAGGCCTCCTTCGTCATCCAATTTGCCATAGCCAGCAATTTACAGCAAAAAAAACTATCATTTTATCGCTTCCAGAGTTCCAGTTAGCGTCTTTCCACCGTTCATTCCATATTTTAGCAGATAGGGCTGTCAAAATGGCTCTTCGTTCGCGAACAGCTCGTGTTCGGCTCGTTTGTTAAGTCTAACAAGCCAAACACGAACAAATTTTTAAACTTGAAATGTAAACGAGTCAAACACGAACAAAAATTTGTTCGCTCGTGTTCAGCTCGATTTGGCTCAAAAATAAATAACTAAATAAATACATGATAAATATTCATAGAATTAAATATTATAAATTATAATCAATCAAATTTTAAAAAAAAAATTATATTTTAAAAAAATAAATCCTATAAATATGTGGGATTGTGACCCCGCGATCCTATGCTGCACAAAGACCATATTTCCATTTCGAAATTGAGGTTGAGGAATTTTCCCACTGACTTGTCGTTGGACCATTGTGAACCATTGTTTGTTATTTCTTTTGAATTATGGTTGTATTTTAGGGGGAACCGGTAATATGTGTCTTTTCTATTTAAAAAACTTTTGGCTTTGCTTACGTTATTTGGAGATGTTTTCTCCTAGTTATTCCTATTAGAGTGTTGTATCTTTGAATTTCTTTCAGGTGATTGTAGCCTGAGAGGATCAAAGTGGTGATCTCTTTCAAACATTCAAAGGCCTCCTTCATCGTCCAATTTGTTGCCGCCTGTTGTTTAAAGCAAGAAATTGTCATTTTATCACTTCCAATTTGTTGTCCTTCCACCGTTCATGCCCGATTTCAGCCGACATCCCTCCTCTCACTTATGCCTCCCTTCCTACAACCTACCTACCTACCTCTTTCTTATGTTGTTAAATACCTTCTATGAGTTGTAGAATGCTATCAGATACTTTCTAAAGCAACTTTATTTTAACAACCTCAAAACTTCATGGATGGAGAAACCTAAGAAAATAAACCCAAAGGAGAAACATCAGCCCAATCCCAACTTATTTAGAACAACTAAGATAAACCTAAGAATGTTAAAGAAGAACATACAAAAGCAGCCTCATACAGGCATGCACCATAAGCCAAGATGGCTCAAACCTACTTTATGCTAACCATGAATGGTATATTTTTATGAAATATTGGTATAAATTTAAATTTCAACAATCAATTAGGTTGAAAATTAAAAAAAAACTTCACTTTCTCCATCATCGTTAACCTTATCATAATTATTAAGGGTTAAGGGTTGACTTTATGGAAAATCGTTCCACTTTCTTTTTCGCTAAGAGCAAAATTAGGTGCTAAACTTGTTTTGCATAAGTAGCTATACAACTAAATTTCATGTCACATTTCTTCTACCTCTTTCTCGCTCATTATCCTTCAACAGTAGTACAATTTAACCGTAAAATTGGTGTTTTTCTTAATTTTTTATCGTCTATGGTCAAACCATCAAAGTATATTGTCTATTTTAAAGATGTCAAAAATTGACCAGATACACCAACACGACTCGAACTCGACTCGAAAAATCCGGATTAAGGTTGACCCGAATATTTTTCTAGTCTTGTTCAGGTCTGAGAATTCAACACAAAAATTATTTGTTGGGTTCTGCATGAACCTAAAAAACCAAATAAACACGAAAAAATTGATTGTGCTCTTAACTCTTATACCATTGCTTCTGGATTTTTCGAGCTCGACTCGAAAAATCTGGATTAGGGTTGACCTGAATATTTTTCTAGTCGTGTTCAGGTCTGAGAATTCAACACATAAAAATTACTGGTTGGGTTCTGGATGAACCTGAAAAACCAAATAAAAACGAAAAAATTGATTGTACTCTTAACTCTTATATCATTGCTTATCATATATAAATAGAGAATTTTTTTAATTTGTAAATTGTTACTTGTTAAATGTTAAAAGTATAATTTTTAATAAAAAATTGAGCTGGCAAGTTAAACGGGGGTTCAATTTGAGTATTTCAACCTAGTTATTATTCAGGATGGGTTCGGGTTGACCCAATTCGGACCGAGTAATTTTTGGGTCCGAACCGACCAGACCCGCTGACCTGAATTGACATCCTTAGTCTATTTTCTTGCTTAGAAGAATGCAATTCCTACCATCCCAATAATATAATTGTTTTTTTTAATCTATAATACCTAGTTTGACCACAAATCCATCATAACAATCTGATTTATCGCTCTCAACTCAATTATCAAAAATGAATGACTTCCTAAAAAATACTCATATACATACAAAATAACCGCCCACATCCCAATTTAATAGTATGCCTTTAAGTTCATGATATCAAATAACTTCATCAGCCTTAAGTATAGAAATTATATGCTCATCTATACCAACATTCTACTATACAATAAATCCAAAATAGTTGTACCTATAACACTTTACATTATGTAAGTAATATTAGCTAACAAATATTAATAATACACTCACAAGAATTGCATAGCATAAAGCATTACCAAGCCTTTTTACTTTCTAAACATTTTTTTCTATTTCTCTCGCTTAAAATTTATTTTCAATAAAAATCTCACAAATTATAATTATGTCATCTGCATAAAATGCATCACAATGCACCTAACTTTCAATATTCTTTATAAGCAACTTCATAGCCAACTTCATATTGANGAGGTTATAGTCAGTGAATCATTAAATTGAAGAAAATTATATTGTACCACATAGGAATAATTATATTATTTAAACTTTTTACAAGCAATAAAAAACATTGGCTAATCCAGTGTTTAGGTCTTAAATCCACGGATAAGCTGGGAAGAACTTGGCTCTCACTCCAAAGCTCCCACATTCTCTTCACCTAAGAACTAACATCTCGCTTTAGTTTCCAAACTCGTGGACAAAATTGGAGATTTTAGTTTGTCACCCTAAAATATCCAATTCTACGCCCATCAATGAATATTTATCTATTTATTTGCACCCAACCCCATAGACTACATTCTCATCCATGAAATCGAATTTGATTCTTACTTTTTTGTGGAAAGCACAACCCTTTCAGATCATATGCTTCACAATAAATTTTAACAATTCAATTTGTTAAATCAAAAAGTAAATGAAGTTCGGAGTTTAAATCATGACAAATATAAAATTAAAATAATACACAACAATCTTGATTATTCACATGACCATTCTCNGTTATTATTTTTCTTAGTATCTTATAATTCAAATCTTTCCTAAATAAAATATGTATCTTCATTACATATTTCGATGAACTTATCTTACANATTCATATTGAGTTTAGGAGGTGTTTCAATAGACGAAATAAGTTTGTTATTATTTTTCTTAATATCTTATAATTCAAATCTTTCCTAAATAAAATATGTATCTTCATTACATATTTCGATGAACTTATCTTACATTTTATCCTCATCTTCATGTTTTAAATCTTCTTATTCCATTTTCTCTTCAAAACATTTTGTGAAATGTTTGTTACTCAAATAATCACAAATTTCCATCCTGAAGCATTCATAATCTTTTCCTTTTGCTGGGTATTTCATAGATTTGGATATATTAAATGTAACGTCTTGATCATTGACTCTCATGGTTAACTCACCTTTTTGAACATCTATCATAGCTCTTCCAATTGCAAGAAAATGTCTCCCTAAAATGATTGAAATTTTTTTATCTTTCTCCATATCCAACACAATGAAGTCCGTAGGAAAGATAAATTTTTCTACATTTACCAAAACTTCTTCTACAACTCTTTTAGGATAGGAGATCAACAGGGGAAATATCTCTTAATACTAAACTTCTGAAAATAGATACAGATATAAGATTAATACTAGCTCTTAAATCACATAAAGCTTTTACCAAAAATCTTTTGCCAATAGCACAAGGAATACTAAAACTACCAAGATCTTTAAGTTTTCAGAAAGCTTTTTTTTGAATTATAGCGCTATTGTCTTCAGTAAGTGCAACTGTCTCATTATCTGTAAACTTTCTTTTTTATTAAGTATATTATTCATAAAATTTACATAACTTGGCATTTGTTCCAATGCTTCAACAAATGGAATGTTTATGGTTAATTTATTAAATATTTCTAAAAATTTTGAGAATTATTTATCCAATTTTTGTTGTCTCAATCTTTGAAGAAATGGAGGTGGTGGTTTTTCAATAATAATTTTCATTGATTTAATAGAATATTCTGAATCATGATGAATATCTTCCTCATATTTTTCAATTTCCACCCCTTCGTTCTTAACTTAATCTCTTTTTGAACTCTTGTTTTCACTTCTCTTCCCCTTTTTAGTTGTATAACTTTAATTTTCTCTTATTCTGGTCTTTAGGATTAATCTTAACATTACTAGGAAGAGTTCCTTTAGGCCTACTGCTAAGTGCAGTAGCAACATATCCCAATTGATTCTCAATGTTTCTAATTGTTGCTCATTGACTTTGTAATTAATTACCTATTTGTAATGCCATTTCTTCCATATATAATTTCTTCTCCTTGAATTATAAATTGTTGTTAAAACTGGGAGGATATAAGGTTTATAGTTAGTATTTTCTTGATTGTTTACATTTCCCAAAGGATTCACTTGATTGTTTCTCCATTGTGGATTTACACTATTAAAGTTATTATTATTCCAACTTAAATTAGGGTGATTTTTCCAACCAAGATTGTAATAATTAGAATAGGGATTATTAGGTCGATTATTTATTGCATTCAAAGTTTCATATGATCATTGAGAATTTATCATTTGTCTGAATGAATTTTCCTCAATCACTGGTGGTGTTTAAGATATATTCATTCCAATTTGATCCAACTTCTTTGATATTGCACTGATTTAAGAAGCCAAAATAAAAGTTGAATCAGAGTCATGAACACTGGCTACTTTTTTAGATTTACTCTTTCAGAGGGCCATTGAAAATTGTTAGTAATCATCTATTCAATTAACGAATATGCTTCATCAAATGGGTTTGACATTAAGTGTCAACAATAGATCTAAGATATCTCACTAATCTATTATAAAATATTTTTATTATTAACCAATCTGGTAAAGAATGGTCTGGACAGTTCCTTAGTAGATCTTCAAATTGTTCTCAGGCTTCATATTTTGATTCCCTTTCAAACTGACAAAAGATGTAATACCATTTCTAAGCTTAGTAGTTTTTCATTGTGGGAAATATTTAGCCAAAAATTTTTGAGATAATTCTCTCAAAGTTCTGATTGATCCAGTTGCTAAAGAGTTTAACCACATCTTAGCTTTGTCCCTTTATAAAAAAAGAAAAAAGTCTAAGTCTAACAGCGCCATTCAACACTCCATCATATTTAAATGTTGCACAAAATTATTGAAAACAAGTAAGATGTAAATTCGAATTTTNGGAAATATTTAGCCAAAAATTTCTGAGATAATTCTCTCAAAGTTCTGATTGATCCAGTTGCTAATGAGTTTAACCACATCTTAGCTTGTCCCTTTATAAAAAAAGAAAAAAGTCTAAGTCTGGCAGCGTCATTCAACACTCCATCATATTTAAATGTTGCACAAAATTATTGAAAACAAGTAAGATGTAAATTCGAATCTTCAGATGATGTTCTTCCAATCTGATTATTTTGTACTATTTGGATAATAGTAGGTTTAAGCTCAAATGAATTAGTAGCTACAACAAAAGTTTGTATAATCAAGTGAATTTCATCTGCTGTAGGGTTAACACAGTCTCTTAATGGTCTCTGTTGATGTTCATTTTCCATACATTGGTTATTTAAATTGTNTTTCAGATGGTGTTCTTCCAAACTGATTATTTTGTACTATTTGGATAATAGTAGGTTTAAACTCAAATGAATTAGTAGCTACAACAGGAGTTTGTATAATCAAGTGAATTTCATCTACTGTAGGGTTAACACAGTCTCTTAATGGTCTCTGTTGATGTTCATTTTCCATACATTGGTTATTTAAATTGTTTGCCATTTTGTTAAGTTCTTTTGTTTTCAAAATTTTCTTATAATTCTTTCTAATTCTGAATCATAAGGTACTAATCCTTCAGATCCTAATNTGTTTTCAAAATTTTCTTATAATTCTTTCTAATTCTGAATCATAAGGTACTAATCCTTCAGATCCTAATCTTCGCATACACAAACACAAGTAAACTTTATAAAGATAAGCACTCACACAAGAATGAAAATATTTTTGTTGTTTTCTTCTTTTTTTATATTATTTTTCTGCTTCTTTTAAATAAAATTTATAATTCAAACAAAGACTTTTAAGAAATTTACCGTAATCTCCCCGACAATGGCATCAAAAATTTGATGCAGGCTTTTATTATTCATTATAAATGTTTTTCAACACCACAACACACAAGGGAGCTATACTAAAAAATATGCAATTTAACCACAATAAAATTTACTTTAGTATAATAAGTTTTATCCTTTAAAATATTTAAAGTTGCCACTCCTAGTGAATTAAGGTTTATGTTCAATTTCAAATCGTCACTGGGTTGCAAATGCAAGTATACATATCGCTCTATTAATAAAGAGCTCTAATGGAGTCCTAAGTATTAATCCCACAAGGAGGTAAAAATTTGTTTGAAAAATCACACAAAAGCACGATTTTTGAACTATAGAAAACTCAAGTAAGAAAGTAGGTNACTCTATTAATAAAGAGCTCTAATGGAGTCCTAAGTATTAATCCCACAAGGAGTTAAAAATTTGTTTGAAAAATCACACAAAAGCACGATTTTTGAACTATAGAAAACTCAAGTAAGAAAGTAGGTTGAAATTTGTTTAATGACACTAAAGAAACTAAGTTTACTACACTAATCTCTAAACTTCAAAGCTAAATTTACTAAAACTAAACTAGGTTTTGTGACGAAGAGTTTAAATTTATAAATGCATCCTTACCCTTACAACGAGGTTATAGTCAGTGAATCATTAAATTGAATAAAATTGTATTGTACCAAATAGGAATAATTATATTATTTAAACTTTTTACAAGCAATAAAAAACATTGGCTAATCCAGTGTTTAGGTCTTAAATCCACGGATAGGCTGGGAAGAACTTGGCTCTCACTCCAAAGCTCCCACATTCCCTTCACCTGAGAACTAACATCTCGCTTTAGTTTCCAAACTCGTGGACAAAATTGGAGATTTTAGTTTGTCACCCTAAAATATCCAATTCTACGCCCATCAATGAATATTTATCTATTTATTTGCACCCAACCCCATAGACTACATTCTCATCCATGAAATCGAATTTGATTCTTACTTTTTTGTGGAAAGCACAACCCTTTCGGATCATATGCTTCACAATAAATTTTAAAAATTCAATTTGTCAGATCAAAAAGTAAATGAAGTTTGGAGTTTAAATCATGACAAATATAAAATTAAAATAATACACAACAATCTTGATTATTCACATGACCATTCTCTTTGTAGGGAGAAGAACAAAGAAACCTACTCAAAATTCATGAAGATACAAGAAAACATAAATTACATATATAAAAATAAGTTTACAAAACCAGAAAGAAAAGTAAACCAACTTAGTTCGATCTCTTCCCCAAGCAAATCCCTTGAAGTTACTTTGAATCTCTTTCTCTCTTTACAATAACACTCAAATCTATCTTAGAAATGCAAGGAAGAAGAAATCCTCACTTTCCTTCTCCTCTTACAACTCTTAAAGATACTTGCAACACTCTTCACCAACTTAGAACTCACACCCCACACCTTTACAAACAACACACCACTTTTTCTGACATAAAAACACTCATTTATAATGTAGGGATGAATTTCCCAAGAGTTTCCATGCACACCTCTTCAATATCCGTCCAAATTCAATGCATTTGTGAAAATAACCATCTCGGGCGTCTAGGCGACGCAATCTGGCGCCTGGGCGCCAGTTTCTCTATGTTTTGGCGCTTAGGCGCCAGTTCAAATTTTGGAGAGAATGATGGTAAACTTTGGTTAGCCATGGTAGGGCATAGATTGGGTTTCTTAGGATAAGTTATGCTAACCTAAGCATGCCAACAAGTATGGGTTACAAATCTTTCAAGCATATAATGGAAGTGAATGATTGTAAACTTTGGTTAAGATTTTGTGCTCAATCTAATCTATGGGCTCTTTTCATGAAAAGAAATTATCTTTACAATAAAAATCCTCTTTTGGCCAAGCCTAGATTTGGAGACTAAATTTTGTGGAAAGAAATAGTAAATATTAGAGGCAAATCAGAGTTGATGCTTGTTAGGAAGCTGGTTAAATGTAATATTAAGTTTTTGACTTGATGATTGGACCTTGTGGTGTCGTTTACAAACTAAATTTTGGTTACATAACAATTTAAAAACTAAGGTGGCGGCTTTTTGGAGCAGGGATGAGTGGAACAAATATAAACTCCAAAACCTGGTGGGCAACGATTGGATGAAAATCATATCTAAACTACAATTTTATATATGAGAAAAAGATCATGCTTGGGCAAAGCAAAAAAGAGGTTTTTTATTTCTAAGTGCATTTCATAGCAAATTTATAATTTTGAAGTGGCTAAAGGTATTGTCAATATCTGGAATACTTTACTCAAACCGCCGCAAGCTTTCTTTAATTGGAGGCTCAAATTTAAATTCCCACCGGTGGATGACATATTAATACTAAAAGGGCTTCTTTTTACTTCATTTGCTTGCTTTGTAGACAAAAGGAGAAATCTTTTTCTGCATCTCTTTTTTATGTTCGGGTATGCTTCTAGTGTTTGGATTGAAATGTTAATTACATTAATATTCTTATTCCTATTGTTGGGTATAATTCTCTTGAGCAAAGTTTGGCTAATTGGATTGGGCACACCAATAAAATTCATTTGCAAGGTTTGATGCCTTCTGTTTGTTAATGGTTCATATGGATGGAGCGTAATAATAGGAAGCATATGAATATCTTCTTGCCGGCGGAGAGGGAGATTTTGTATATTGAATGGCCAGATGCTATTAAACGTGACGGACAAAGCCGATGCTCAACCAACACACACACACACACACACAGATGAAACCTTCATTGTGGACTTTTGTTTTACCTACGTTTTTTATTGAAGTTAACATGGCTAAGAAATAAAGGCGGCCATGCGCCGGTTTGCGTCCAGAGCACGTGATTGTATTACATGGAGAAAGGAGAGACACAAAGGTAGTGGGGTCCTATGAAATACCAAAAATTCGCTGAACAACAACTTTGTCCGAGCTCATGCATCACATCACATCACATCTTCCTTCTTTTTCTCCGGGTGCCTTTCAACCCCTATAAAGCTCTGCGCTACTCACATCTTCTTCTCCATTATTTGGAGTTCAAATCAATAATTAAGCTCAAAANTGCCTTTCAGCCCCTATAAAGCTCTGCGCTACTCACATCTTCTTCTCCATTATTTGGAGTTCAAAGCAATAATTAAGCTCAAAAACTTCAAACAGCTTTGTCTCTTAGAGCGAGTGAGAGACAGAGAGAGATGGGCAGAGCTCCTTGCTGTGATAAGGCCAAGGTGAAAAAGGGTCCTTGGTCTCCTGAGGAAGATGCAAAGCTCAAGTCCTACATCGAAGAACAGGGAACTGGTGGCAACTGGATTGCTCTCCCTCAAAAGATTGGTATCATTTTGCTCTTCAATTTTTGTTTCTCCCTATACATTCCTTATTGTGTTTTCAAGATAAAAATGAATTTCAAATTAAACTTTCATTAATGAATTACATGAAATAATACCCCA
>JXCR01130690.1:556434-573237 GCA_002079205.1 Phalaenopsis hybrid cultivar
ATGACTTTTACTATCGGATTGTACCACAATTGCTCAATATATCGTTGAAAGTCAGATGGAAAGCCATAAAAAACCTGTAATATCAAAAAATAAATAATTCTCCTATTTCATAGTTATGATTTCTACACTTGCAATCAACCAAAAAAAAAAGCGATAACTACAACACGTTTAACCAATCCAAATATTTGCCAGACTAAAATTGCAATAATAAATTGTCCAATCGAACAGATAATTAAAAAAATGCATTTAATTAAATATACATAACTGTTAAATACAAAATATTTTTGCTCGAATGTTTGAAAAATTATGTACAAATAAAAAATAACCATAGCTAATCATTATGTCTCCTCCTCATCATCATTCTCCTCATTCTAGATAGCATCTGTCGTTGGATTCTTTCCCCCACCACTTCACCCAATGCTGGAATGCATCTAATTCGACATTCAATTGGCCTCCAATTCCAACCTCATATGGCTGATTTGGGCTGCGAATTCGTTTTCCATATCAGTGGCAAATGCAACAACCCACCTACAAACTTCCTCCTCCTATGCGGTAGAAGTAAATACCCTGGATGCGCTGGTGGAGGGGTGGGTGTCGGAGGCATGTGCCTGAAACCCTAGCCCAAAGATCTAACCCTTCCTCTTGCCTCTGGCAGCCTTCCTCCACAGCTTGTACTCGAACACCTCATGATATCGGATCGTAATTCCGCCTGACAGCTAGGTTCTGCTCTCATTAAACTTCTAGAATTTTTCCTAAAAAATGGTTATGAATTGCTAGAGTGTGAATAAACATTAAACTAGTTTAGCTCAAGAATTTTCTAGGTCACTAGGGATTTGTCGTCAACCCAGACCTAATCCAACTATCACTTAAGTGTGTGTTTGTGCACGTTGGCAGCAGAGGAATCTCATCTCAACTGCATAGCCTATCAATGTAATGAAATAATTAAAATATAATTAAAAATAAAATTTAAAGNCGTGAATAAACATTAAACTAGTTTAGCTCAAGAATTTTCTAGGTCACTCGGGATTTGTCGTCAACCCAGACCTAATCCAACTATCGCTTAAGTGTGTGTTTGTGCACCTTGGCAGCAGAGCAATCTCATCTCAACTGCATAGCCTATCAATGTAATGAAATAATTAAAATATAATTAAAAATAAAATTTAAAGAAGAAATAAAAACTTACCAGCCTCCTCTTATATTTTGTGTGTGGGAACGCCCCACTAGTGTGTTTGGCGGTTTCCATGCCTCCACAGCAGTATGAGAGACAATTTTGTTCTACATACTTGCTCTTCCTTCTGTATTCTAGAGACTCTCAAGCCCTGAATAGTGAGCCAAAAACATCCTCCCCAAGCCATAAGGGGCATTGTCGTGACTTCTTAACCTTTTCAAACATGTCTTAAAGGCGGTCACTCTCCTTGCGATCAAAGTTCCTCCAGATGTGGGCAACATATCATGAAAAATATTTCTACAAAATGAAATAAAAAATGTTATATTGATAAAAATATAAACAATACTTAAAATTACTATGTTTGGTATATACTAAAAACTCCCAGAACCACAGATCCTGAACTACCACCAAGACATCCTTCTACGACAAGTACGGAGAGTCGTACTTGCTCTGGATGATATACAAAATGACGTGAATCAGTTGTGTTGGGGGATAAAAATTGAAAATATATATATATGATCATTTTTATATTAAATTAAAAAAATTAAAGCATGGCTCTCAATATCTTAAAAAAACTTATTTGATCCCCACATCCCACAAGCTTGATGTGGTAGCTAGTTCTGTTCAACTCTAGTCTAAGACAAGAAGTATGGGCCTCAGTTGAACTCCATGTCAGCACAATCGCATTAGGTGGCAGTGCTAGTACAGTAATGGTGGGGGTAGGGGTAGAGAGCAAGCGGACGATCTCCGTCGCAGCAATGTTGCTACTACCGCTTCTTCTTATGACCTTCATGAGATATTTCTGTGTGCTGATCCCGACAATATGTGCGTGTTTCATGTGTAATTACTGCAATTTCAATTCCAACCAACGGTGCCAAAAACTTGACTTCCACTACCCATGTGTGCTTGCATCCTTAATTCCCAGTGGAGTGCTATTTAACAAATAATTCTTATTTTTTTCACAATTCAATATTATACATTAGAGATATTACACAAGTGCACATATCATTCAAATATCATAGAGCTCCCTTTCAAAAACCCTGATTATCAATCCCATAAGAAAATACATTAATTTGTAACGACTTCAATAAAAGTTCTAGTCTACAATAACTCGTCTTAGCCTGAAATTTTTGAAAAGTTTGATTTTCCTAAATTCACTACTTTACTTTAAAATTAAAGTTAACNAGTTTGTAATACTAACCCTAACCCTAATGGATCCTCAAAACCCCTAACTACATCTTCCCTTGAAATGTTACAACTTCACATGCAATCCACAACTACTATGTATCCATTGAAGCTTTCCCAACAAGCCAAGGAACCAAGAGAGCAAACTAATATAACTAATTCCTTACATGGAAACTTGTTTCGTGGTACAGAAAGTCAAATTTTTAGTGGCATTGATAGTTTAAGAGAATTGAATTTTGAAGAGGAGATAAATTGGTGGGGAAGCATTGGACTTGATGAGAAATCCTTGCCAAGTTTGTCAGATTTGGCTTTGGCTCTTCAGGCTGATTCTATGCTTCAGGAGTATGGGATTGGGTATGATTTATAGTGTCAGTANTCAAAACCTAGTACTCAATATTTTCTTTTTCATTCTAATAACTTATAAAGTAAAATTCTTATGCAATCTTTACACTACAAAAAATTCTATACATGTTCATATAGGTGGTCAATTATAGCAAGTCAGCTCCCAGGAAGAACAGATAACGACATAAAAAACTATTGGAATACCAGACTAAAAAAGAAGCTCCTTGACTGGCAAAGATACATGTCATCCACATCCCATCTTCTCCATTACTCGAACGAGAAGGTTTGTAATACTAACTCTAACCCTAATGGATCCTCAAAAACCATAACTACATCTTCCCTTGAAATGTTACAACTTCACATGCAATCCACAACTACTATGTGTCCATTGAAGCTTTCCCAACAAGCCAAGGAACCAAGAGAGCAAACTAATATAACTAATTCCTTACATGGAAACTTGTTTCGTGGTACAGAAAGTCAAATTTTTAGTGGCATTGATAGTTTAAGAGAATTGAATTTTGAAGAGGAGATAAATTGGTGGGGAAGCATTGGACTTGATGAGAAATCCTTGCCAAGTTTGTCAGATTTGGCTTTGGCTCTTCAGGCTGATTCTATGCTTCAGGAGTATGGGATTGGGTATGATTTATAGTGTCAGTAGTATATTAGTCTCTGCAAGAACATATTATGAAAGACTATCAATGTAAATTACTTTGTAAATAATACTACTTTTATGTTGGTGTTTTGCACTCTATTTTGAATGAAATTGGTCTTTGGTATATCGTTGATTATACACTACATTTAAGAAAATAATTCTTTCTTGAGCTCTGCGAGTATTCTATGAGAAATTTCAGTTGCAATTTTAGGATGATAAGAGGATTGTTTAATCCATCTTTCAGTTAAAATTGAAAGTGGAATTCCTCTTATTTAATCCACAGTCAAACATCTTACCAATGAATCTTCCGCAATGCTACTTCCTTTTAGATATTTTATTATTTGATGGCTTCTTGATCCACTTTAAGCTTGTCAAATGGTCATAATTAATTTCATCATTATTATGGTGATTTTTTTAATTATTTTAATGATTAATTCAGCTTATTTATGACCGTCAAATATCCTCTCTTAAAATAAATAAATCACCGGTTAATGAATTTCCAATGATTTNTATCATTATTATGGTGATTTTTTTAATTATTTTAATGATTAATTTAGCTTATTTATGACCGTCAAATATCCTCTCTTAAAATAAATAAATCACCGGTTAATGAATTTCCAATGATTTATCAGCAGTTTCAAGGGCGTAGCAAAAATCCTTATGAGCAATTAGAAAACCAACAGAGTTTCCCACAACTTTTATGTGCCGATGAACTTCCAACATGCTATGATCATTGCTTTATGATGAATTTGAAAAGCGGGTAAGCCCTCGGTTTTCGNTCTTATGAGCAATTAGAAAACCAACAGAGTTTCCCACAACTTTTATGTGTCGATGAACTTCCAACATGCTATGATCATTGCTTTATGATGAATTTGAAAAGCGGGTAAGCCCTCGGTTTTCGTCGGCATGTGATTAGCAGTGGCTATAACTGTCGGATATAGTCGTTGCTTTAGTATCGGGTAACAATTATCAGTATTTTGTTGCAGTCAATGTCATCGGTTATCCATTGGGCATGTGTCAGTATTATAACCGAACAGGTAACTGTCGGTAAATTGGATAATTTGTCAATTTTTTGTTCCGGTTAAAGTCGTCGAATATGAGTCTGTTATGTGTTGGTATTAAAACCGATGACTTTTACTATCGGATTGTANCATCGGGTAACAATTATCAGTATTTTGTTGCAGTCAATGTCATTGGCTATCCATTGGGCATGTGTCAATATTATAACCGAACAGGTAACTGTCGGTAAACTGGATAATTTGTCAATTTTTTGTTGCGGTTAAAGTCGTCGAATATGAGTCTGTTATGTGTTGGTATTAAAACCGATGACTTTTACTATCGGATTGTACCACAATTGCTCAATATATCGTTGAAAGTCAGATGGAAAGCCATCAAAAACCTGTAATATCAAAAAATAAATAATTCTCCTATTTCATAGTTATGATTTCTACACTTGCAATCAACCAAAAAAAAAAGCGATAACTACAACACGTTTAACCAATCCAAATATTTGCCAGACTAAAATTGCAATAATAAATTGTCCAATCGAACAGATAATTAAAAAAATGCATTTAATTAAATATACATAACTGTTAAATACAAAATATTTTTGCTCGAATGTTTGAAAAATTATGTACAAATAAAAAATAACCATAGCTAATCATTATGTCTCCTCCTCATCATCATTCTCCTCATTCTAGATAGCATCTGTCGTTGGATTCTTTCCCCCACCACTTCACCCAATGCTGGAATGCATCTAATTCGACATTCAATTGGCCTCCAATTCCAACCTCATATGGCTGATTTGGGCTGCGAATTCGTTTTCCATATCAGTGGCAAATGCAACAACCCACCTACAAACTTCCTCCTCCTATGCGGTAGAAGTAAATACCCTGGATGCGCTGGTGGAGGGGTGGGTGTCGGAGGCATGTGCCTGAAACCCTAGCCCAAAGATCTAACCCTTCCTCTTGCCTCTGGCAGCCTTCCTCCACAGCTTGTACTCGAACACCTCATGATATCGGATCGTAATTCCGCCTGACAGCTAGGTTCTGCTCTCATTAAACTTCTAGAATTTTTCCTAAAAAATGGTTATGAATTGCTAGAGTGTGAATAAACATTAAACTAGTTTAGCTCAAGAATTTTCTAGGTCACTAGGGATTTGTCGTCAACCCAGACCTAATCCAACTATCACTTAAGTGTGTGTTTGTGCACGTTGGCAGCAGAGGAATCTCATCTCAACTGCATAGCCTATCAATGTAATGAAATAATTAAAATATAATTAAAAATAAAATTTAAAGAAGAAATAAAAACTTACCAGCCTCCTCTTATATTTTGTGTGTGGGAACGCCCCACTAGTGTGTTTGGCGGTTTCCATGCCTCCACAGCAGTATGAGAGACAATTTTGTTCTACATACTTGCTCTTCCTTCTGTATTCTAGAGACTCTCAAGCCCTGAATAGTGAGCCAAAAACATCCTCCCCAAGCCATAAGGGACATTGTCGTGACTTCTTAACCTTTTCAAACATGTCTTAAAGGCGGTCACTCTCCTTGCGATCAAAGTTCCTCCAGATGTGGGCAACATATCATGAAAAATATTTCTACAAAATGAAATAAAAAATGTTATATTGATAAAAATATAAACAATACTTAAAATTACTATGTTTGGTATATACTAAAAACTCCCAGAACCACAGATCCTGAACTACCACCAAGACATCCTTCTACGACAAGTACGGAGAGTCGTACTTGCTCTGGATGATATACAAAATGACGTGAATCAGTTGTGTTGGGGGATAAAAATTGAAAAAATATATATATGATCATTTTCATATTAAATTAAAAAAATTAAAGCATGTCTCTCAATATCTTAAAAAAACTTATTTGTTCCCCACATCCCACAAGCTTGATGCGGTAGCTAGTTCTGGTCAACTCTAGTCTAAGACAAGAAGTATGGGCCTCAGTTGAACTCCATGTCAGCGCAATCGCATTAGGTGGCAGTGCTAGTATAGTAATGGTGGGGGTAGGGGTAGAGAGCAAGAGGACGATCTCCGTCGCAGCAATGTTGCTACTACCGCTTCTTCTTATGACCTTCATGAGATATTTCTGTGTGCTGATCCCGACAATATGTGTGTGTTTCATGTGTAATTACTTCAATTTCAATTCCAACCAACGGTGCCAAAAACTTGACTTCCACTACTCATGTGTGCTTGCATCCTTAATTCCCAGTGGAGTGCTATTTAACAAATAATTCTTATTTTTTTCACAATTCAATATTATACATTAGAGATATTACACAAGTGCACGTATCATTCAAATATCATAGAGCTCCCTTTCAAAAACCCTGATTATCAATCCCATAAGAAAAGACATTAATTTGTAACGACTTCAATAAAAGTTCTAGTCTACAATAACCCGTCTTAGCCTGAAATTTTTGAAAAGTTTGATTTTCCTAAATTCACTACTTTACTTTAAAATTAAAGTTAACTAAATTAAATAAAAACCTAATATGCATATCCTGGTTAAATTTTAGAAAGTTCTTATATAATCAAAATCCCTACCCTCTTGCAATGAAGATAATGACATAAGCAGTAAAATAATTTTTAGAATTCTGTAGTAATTTTTGTGCCAACAAGGAACATAGGTCTACCTACCCTCTTCTGAGTATATAGATGAGCACAATATTCTATTAGGTTTACAAAACCAGCAGAGATGCGAAGGTGGTTAAAAAGCTTTACAACTCATGGTAAGGAACCCAATCACTTACATCAATTATCACCTAGAAGCTCTTAATCGAAACCGATCATGAAGTATATTTCCTTTAAAAGTTGCATCACCGCCTGACTACTTAATCATACCCAACTGGATAATGTGAGTGCACTCAAGTTGTGAAGTCACTGCTCTTCTGAGTTTTAGTCTCAACTTGCAACAGATTTTAACATAACCTATGGCTAGTATATTATGTCAATGAAGCAACAGAGATTTTACTCATAACATAGAAATTAAACTTATTCTATCTTAAAACAAATTTTCTTACGCATATCACTATTTCATAATAAAAGGAAAGAATAAGGAAAACTACTCACTAATCATAGAGAAAACATATGGATTCTTCATTACAAACGATATTAAAATCATACAACTATATCGCAATAAGTTAAAGCAAATACAAAAAGAGTGCAAGAATTATCTTTACAATATTAATGCCCTCCTTGCACAACAAATAGCAATCCCTTACGCTCCTCTCCATCTTTAAAATATAAATACAAGAAATGAAGAGATCTCTCAATTCCTCCTTTTCTCTCTTTTTCCAAAGTGCCAAGAGTCACTAGGAACTCTAAAAGACTCTTCCTAAAATAAAGAGACTCCAAGCCCCCTTAAGATAACCCTCAAAATCCTCTAGAGTCACTTTTGATGCCCCTTCAAAATTCATCCAAATACATTACATTTTTAGAAAAAAACTTATTCTGGTGCCTTGGCGCCCAACCGTAGCACTTAAGCTCNCCCAAGCCCCCTTAAAATAACCCTCAAAATCCTCAAGATTCACTTTTGATGCCCCTTCAAAATTGATCCAAATACATTACATTTTTAGAAAAAAACTTATTCTGGTGCCTTGGCGCCCAACCGTAGCACTTAAGCTCCAGTCTTCTAGAAGCATAGGATAACTTCCTGACACCTAGGAGTCACTCCTGACGCTAAGGCACCAATACTGGCACCATGATGTTGGGCTCTCTGTTTCTATGTACAGAGTTTGGTGCTTAGGCGCTAGTTCACTATGTGATCCTTTGCTGCATTTGACTTTGTTTTGCTCTGTTTTCACTCCATTTACTCCAATTGCTNTTGGCGCTAAGGCACCAATACTGGCACCATGATGTTGGGCTCTCTGTTTCTACGTACAGAGTTTGGTGCTTAGGCGCCAGTTCACTATGTGATCCTTTGCTGCATTTGACTTTGTTTTGCTCTGTTTTCACTCCATTTACTCCAATTGCTTAATCTATTGTACCTTTAATAAAGAAAAAAAATACATTCTTTTAAAGTGTAATATAAAAAAAACAAGCATTAAATATATATAGAAAAATAACACATTTTCAGGCTTGTCAAAATCTCCTAAACTTAAACATTACTCGTTCTCAAGTGATACTATTAATTTTAAAAGTCAAAATATGTTGATTTATGTTAGTGGGTTTTTTTAGAACCTAAGATTTTGTTCTAAAAATTTTATAGTCCAACCTAGAAATAGTTCTAATAAATCATTTGATATCTAAANCTAATTTTAAAAGCCAAAATATGTGGATTTATGTTAGTGGGTTTTTTTAGGACCTAAGATTTTGTTCTAAAAATTTTATAGTCCAACCTAGAAATAGTTCTAATAAATCATTTGATATCTAAAGTGTGAGAATATTTAGTATTAAACTTAGAAATATTGATTTTCTATCTAATTTAGAAATAATTAAAATTTCTCAAAACTTTGAATTCTTAGAAAAATATAAATTTTAGAAATAATAACTTTATTTTGAAAAGAATTTTACTAATACTTTTTGAATATAAATCAAATGCACGATTGCTCTTAAGTCTCCTTTAGAAAGATTCAAATAAATTTAATTTTTAATTAGGTCTAATCCTCAAGCTTCTCCTCTCTTTTTCATAATTTCACTTTTCTTTTCTTTTTCTTTACTAGGATCTTTTTAGTCATTTACTATTTTTTTTAGGTGAGGATTACTATATCTGGATATGTCTTTAATGATTTTAAATTTCACTATCCCCTTTCTAAAGTCAAAAACTTATTCTATATCCTTAACATAGAATGTAGCATTAGTTTTTCAAAAAGAATTTTAATGGAGTCTGAATTCTTTAAAAAGTATTGTCCTAAAAATCCTTAATTTTTCAAAAATTCATTTTTTTTTACTATAAATAGTAAAATTATGTTCCTACTATTTTTTACTAAATATTAACTCTAGTTTCATCCTTNCTTAAAAAGTATTGTCCTAAAAATCCTTAATTTTTCAAAAATTCAATTTTTTTTACTATAAATAGTAAAATTATGTTCCTACTATTTTTTACTAAATATTAACTCTAGTTTCATCCTTTTCATTAAAAGTTTCTACTAAGTTTTCCTATTCCATTTATATAATTAAAATTTTAGTACCTTTAAGATAACTCCACATAACAAAAATCATTTTTTAAATTAAATTTATTTGTAGTCTCCTTAAGGACAAATAAAGTTTAACTTTGAAATTCATTTTTTTTTCTCCCCCAAACTTGATTTTTAAATATTTTACAAATTGTACAGATAAATATAATTGGAAGAAAAATTAAAATTCATAAATAATGCTAAAAATTAAACTAAACTAAAAAGGAAGCATAGTCCTTAGNCCTCCCCCAAACTTGATTTTTAAATATTTTACAAATTGTACAGATAAATATAGTTGGAAGAAAAATTAAAATTCATAAATAATGCTAAAAATTAAACTAAACTAAAAAGGAAGCATAGTCCTTAGAATAGGAACTAAAAATAAAAGTAGACATGTATAAATTTTTGATTCGCAATTTAATAGTGAGAATTGTTATATATTAATAAGCATGAATATAAAGAAAGTCTAATTTCAACGTAAATCCAAGTTAATTTCATAAAAACAAAAAATACAAACACAGTTCAAACACAAACATATACATCAGCTCTAAACAAACGAACAAACATAAATCTTACATAAACTGATAAGCAGACACAAACAAACAAACACACAAACATGTATACATGCAGACACCTACAAAACAGAGTTCAACACAAAATGACCACTAGTAGTTGTCATCAACGACACTATCCTNTGAACTAAAAATAAGTAGACATGCATAAATTTTCGATTCGCAATTTAATAGTGAGAATTGTTATATATTAATAAGCATGAATATAAAGAAAGTCTAATTTCAACGTAAATCCAAGTTAATTTCATAAAAACAAAAATACAAACACAGTTCAAACACAAACATATACATCAGTTCTAAACAAACGAACAAACATAAATCCTACATAAAATGATAAGCAGACACAAACAAACAAACACACAAACATGTAGACATGCAGACACCTACAAAACAGAGTTCAACACAAAATGACCACTAGTAGTTGTCATCAACGACACTATCCTCTATCATATTATCATCATGTAGGTATCATTATCATTTAATAACTACACAATTATTAGACTTTACAACAAAAAAAAAACATAAATTTTTGCTTTCATAATCAAACATATTTTCTTGCTTCAGTCTTAATAACTGATCAGCTATTTGATTATCTGATCCTTTTCTGTCAATTATTTCAAAATAAAACTCTTGCATTAGAATGACCCATCTGATTAATCTTAGTATTGCATCCTTCTTTCAAATAAGATAATTAATGAAAGATTTATTATTATGCAAGATGCACTTAGCTTCAATAAGATAGGATTTGAATTTGTCAAAATCATATACAATTGTCAATAATTCCTTTTCAGTTGTAATGTAGTTAACTTGAGCTTCATTAAGGGTTTTACTGGCACAGTGTATAACCTTAAAAATCTTATCATATTTTTGTACTAACACTATCCCAACAACATAATCACTAGCATAACAGATGAACTCAAATGATCTCTCCTAGTCGGGTGAGATTATAAAAAGTGTGATGATTAATTTTTCNACAATTATGCTTCAAACCAAATCAAACAATGAGCATTGTCTTACACGCTAGTAAACAATGTCTTATATTGCAGATCTTTTAACCAGATGTGGTTACGGTGTTTGAACAAATCTGAAGCCCAAGAAATCGTTAAAGAAGTTCATTCAAGCCTTTACTGTTCATACTAATCAGGGTCAAAAATGAAAATGAAAACAAAAAGACTCAGATACTATTTGCCAACAGTAATGATAGATTGCATAGAAGTTGCTAAGAAGTGTCATCAGTGCCAAGTGCATGAGGTGGTCTTACACCAACCTCCAAACATGCTACACCTTTGTGGTTGTTTAAGTGTTGGAGCACAGACATAGTGGGCCTTATAAACTCTTCATTTTCTCAAGGTCATCAGTTTATTCGTGTCGCTATAGACTACTTCTCCAAATGGGCAGAGGCAGTACTGCTTAGGGAAGTCAAAGCAGATCAAGTACTCCAATTCTTCAAGACACAAATCATCCATATGTTTAGAGTGCCTCCGATAATCTCAGACAAAGGGACAACCTTCAAAAACACAAAAATAACAATTTCGTTCGAAGACATGGAATAGATTGGAAATATTCAACAATCTATTACCCCAAATCTAATAATTTGGTTGAAGCTTTCAACAAGACTTTGGTCTAAATCTTGAAAAAGTCACTAACCGGTCGTACAAGACATTGGCATGAACAACCATTAGAAGCTTTGTAGGCATACCATACCACATACCGAACATTAACACGATGAACACAATTTTCTCTGGTGTACAGGTCTAAATCCATACTTCTGCTCAAGGTACAACTCCCCTCTCTCAGAATATCATTTCTCTCTAAAATAACTGAGGTAAAAATTGCAAAGCTACAACTCAAAGAAGTCAATAGTTTGGAGGATAAACACTTACAAGTTCAGCAAAATTTGGAATTCTATTAAGAAAAAATGATACAAGCTCACGAAAAATTGGTTCATCCAAGAAAATTTCAAATTGGTGATTTAATCTTAGTCCTTCGATGACCTACTCTTACTCACCGTAAAATAGGTGAAAATTTTGAACTAACATGGGAGTGTCCAAACGTTATTGAAATGACATACTCGAGATGAGCCTACCAATTGGTCAATTATCAAGGAAAAAAAATAATGCCCCTGTTCAATGGGCAATATTTAAGAAAATATTATGTGACATAAAACTAACTCATTTGTAAACTGAGAAAGTAATGAAAACATAAATTGATATTTTATCTATATAGGTTATTTCATCTAATTTTCATAATTTTTTGATGNATAATGCCCCTGTTCAATGGGCAATATTTAAAAAAATATTATGTGACATGAAACTAACTCATTTGTAAACTGGAAAAGTAATGAAAACATAAATTGATATTTTATCTATATAGGTTATTTCATCTAATTTTCATAATTTTTTGATGTCATTAGGTTTATACAAAATATTATTTTAGATTTTTAAAATGTGATATAGTTTTTTTAAGAAAAAATTAAGTTCTAAGTTAATTAAGGTAAAACAATTTTATTAAAAAAAATCTAATTTGGTTTTTTTAAAATGATTTCTAAATCCTAATAAACTTTGTTCCCATAATAGAAAAAAAAACCCAAGAATCCACTTGTAAATATTTAGATATTTTTAAAAATTATCATGAAAAATTAAACTAATTNTTAATTTGGTTTTTTTTTTAAATGATTTCTAAATTCTAATAAACTTTGTTCCCATATTAGAAAAAAAACCCAAGAATCCACTTGTAAATATTTAGATATTTTTAAAAATTATCATGAAAAATTAAACTAATTAATTAATTTTATTTGAAGGATTAAGAAATTATTTTTATTTCAAATTTATTTTAAAAATTTTTTATTCTTTATATGATTTATTAAAAGTATGTAAAATTTATTTCACAATTTTAAGATTTCTTTTAGATATTTATGAATTTAGTATGAATCATGATCAAATAAAATAAACCTGTTTAACCTAAACTAAGGTTTTCATTATTTCTAAAGTAGATAAACTTTAGTTTATAACAATAATAGATTCATTTCTTGGGGACGAACTAAGAATAATTCCCTACTAACTTGAGAGCATTTAGATTTCATTTTATTTTATAATTTTTAAAGCATAATTAGAGTTTCATATTTTAAAAATAATAAATGACTCATGATTTCTAGATACCTTTTTCTTTATTTACCATCTATCCATCTTATTAAGAGTACATGATCTTAATTTTTTACATTATTTGGTTTTTACCTTACTTTATATGTGAGTTTTGTAAGTTTTGAGTTCAATTAAGGCAAACTTATTTCTAGGCTTTAATTACTATTCAATATAGATTCAAATGTAAATTTAATAAACTATGGAGTTTAGGGACACTTTAGAGAGTCTCTTATGTGAATTTGAAGCCACTTTGACCTATTTAAGAGGTTTAATTCCCATTACATATTTATTTAGTAACTTTCTAATCATCATAAATTAGGATTTGATCTTAACATTTTTATAGATTCCTCTTTTTTCCTGATTTGAAAGGTGGTTATTTATGCATTTTACAATTAAAGTAAATTATTTATGTTTATTTAGTTTTAATATGATTATTTATTTAATTTAAATGGTTTTAATGTATTTTTCTAATTAGCAATATGGTACTCAGTACCTCACACATGGCATGTCACAACAAAATGATTTTATGGCATGGGGAGCAACCTAGTAGGCGGNCTATGATTATTTATTTAATTTAAATGGTTTTAATGTATTTTTCTAATTAGCAAAAGAGTACTCAGTACCTCACACATGGCATGTCACAACAAAATGATTTTATGGCATGGGGAGCAACCTAGTAGGCGGGATGAATCCATGCTATCCACTTTGAGATCAGGTAAGTTTGATAATAGTTATATTTTGACCAATGAATTGATAATTTTTTTTAAAATATGATGAGATCTACACAAACTATTTTATTAAGAAAAATGCATGGTGGCCATGCTACCCCTTTATCTTGGTTGAGGCCAAAGCCATTCATGAAAATGGCTATGAATTTACCCATCTAATAGAGTTTCTTTCAATCACTTTCATTATAAAGGATCAAAAACTCAAGAAAAATATTTTATTTCATAAATGATGAAATAGTATGTGGTTTGGAATTAATCTTTATAAACCATATTTTTTTGGGTGAAACTTTGTTGATCATAAAAGTTTTGCTTATATGAAAAGAACACTTCTATCGTAGGTTACAAAGAGTGAGAGGAGTTGGATGTTGGATTTTCATTTAAACGATGTAAACTAATTGGAGTTCAGTAGTTTAGTATGATTGGTAAAGAATTGGGCTGGAGATCAGTTGCATATGATTGTTAGAGTTCACGTAAGCATCTTAAGATACTAGTAATTCATGGGCCAATACCCTAGATTTCCTCAATAATGTAGTGGCAATCGGGGAAAGTTAGCACATCTAAGTGATAATGATGATTAAATGAGGTGAAAGCAAGTGACTAGAGCATTCTTAGAGGCTTGGAAAAGCTAAAAAGTTTGCTATAGCGAAACCACTTATGCCACCTTGGTAAACCCTAGAAAAATCATGCCACACATCTCGTATATTTTATAGTGANGAGAGCATTCTTAGAGGCTTGGAAAGGCTAAAAAGTTTGCTAGAGCGAAACCACTTATGCCACCTTGGTAAACCCTAGAAAAATCATGCCACACATCTCGTATATTTTATAGTGAAAGATTATTAGGACTCTATCAAGTTTATTAGTTGGTTCTGACTTACTAAAAATTTTAGGATTTAGTTATCCATAAAGTAAGAATGATGGGAAAGTTTGTGCATATGCCATCATTAATTTCTGATTTGACAAACATTTATAGTTTTTACTAGTCATTAAATATAGTTGCTTTGGAGAATCTTTTTTTGGTGTCAGTGTTTTATATATAAAAATATATAATTCTGCTCTAACCATAATAATACGTGAGATTTTATTTTGCATTTGTTTGTCGGTCGTCAAATTAGAAGTTGTCGACCGCCAGAATAGTTATCCCAATGCCTGTATATATATATATATATATATATATATATAATTTTGAAAAAAAAGTAATATTTTAAATTTTAAAAATACAAGACCAAACTGATCTCATATCCAGCAGTTTAAATAAACGAGCATAACACCGCAAGCAATGCATCTGTTCCGAGGGGTAGATACATTACTTACTGGTGAGAGTCGATTAAATAAACTAAAGAAATTACGACATCCATTTAAGTCTGCAAAAAAAATTATTTTTTATGTTGTTCGACAAGTTCTCCTATTTAACATAAAAAATGAAATAAGATTTATATTAAGTTGGGTTCTTAAAGTTTCCTATAAGGGCAAGCCTCTATAGTTAATTACATCTTAGGTAACCCAATTCACCTTAAAAAACTCTCAATTTAGATCAGGGAGTATTGTCTTCAAGAATTTCAAGGGGTAGGGCTTTTCAAAAGATCAGGCCAAAGGAGTATGAAAGGGGAATGACTCAAATTTGAAACATTTTATGGAGTACAAAGGAAGAGGAACTGGGGGTTGACACAGATCCTGAGAAGAACCTAGGTGACTTCCTAAGCTATCATATGGTTTGGCATCAGCTTCGAGAAGATAATATTATTTAAATGCTACATCTTGCCGATTTTATTAGTTAGGACTTACATTTATGCGAGACGGTCGCACAAATAGCCTAGAAGAGGTGAGGGTTTAGTTCGTGACGAACGACAGCCTCAAAATCCTAAAACGAGTTAGGGCTTAAATTTCATAGCAAAGTCATACAAAAGCCTAAATATGTGTTGAGGATTTATGTCGCAGTACGAAGGCGACCTCAAAATCCTATGACTTGTTATGTAATTCTAAGGAAATATATGTTGTTATAGATTGCTACCCACGGAATTAGCTCCATGCTCCTCGACAAAGTAGTAGTCTTAAAGTCTAAGGTTTAAAGGTTTAAATGACAAGTTTAAATTCAATCATTATGGGGGTTAAAGTTGATTAGAGTGGCACCGGTTAGGATCTCACGATTCCCTCGTTCTGGTATCACTATTTTCTTTTGAATTTACTTAGCTTAAACAAGTTGTTACACTTATTTAAACTGGGGAGATCTCGTTAGCAAATGTGGGTTACCTCCTCCGATGGACTCCTGTAATTTAAAAGGATGTTTTAAGTTTAATGATATTTCAAAGGATTTATGGTTACATTTGAAACAATTTGTTTTAGATTTTTGAAAATGTTGATTAATTTTTTAAAATAGTTTTGATTTTTGCAAGTAAAGTAAAGTACACAACTAGACAGTTATAATATTTTGCAAGAGTAAGTTGCAGTAAATGACAAAAATAAAATAACACTACAAAAGCGTACCTGTTATCTTCTCGGCATTCTTGTTGAAAGATTAGCTTTTGCAACAGGTATAGAATTTTGCAGTAAATTTAAATAAATTGCAATAGTAGATAAAGGNCTCGATTAAATAAACTAAAAAATTTACGACATCCATTTAAGTCTGCAAAAAATCATTTTTTATGTTGTTCGACAAGTTCTCCTATTTAACATAAAAAATTAAATAAGATTTATATTAAGTGGGTTCTTAAAGTTTCCTATAAGGGCAAGCCTCTATAGTTAATTACATCTTAGGTAACCCAATTCACCTTAAAAAACTCTCGATTTAGATCAGGGAGTATTGTCTTCAAGAATTTCAAGGGGTAGGGCTTTTCAAAAGATCAGGCCAAAGGAGTATGAAAGGGGAATGACTCAAATTTGAAACATTTTATGG
>JXCR01130690.1:573782-585685 GCA_002079205.1 Phalaenopsis hybrid cultivar
AAATCTCATGCAACTTTGTCTGATTTGGTGTCACCATCTGACTCAGGGCTGACACTCGGCCAGCTGTTATTGCTCCATCCGCTCTTCTGACGTCTCCTCAGCCGTTGGATCGATACACACGTGAATGGACGACATCGGCTCATCGTCCTTGATTAACCTAACCCGAGAATCGTTAGAATTCAAACACTTAGATCTTGCTTGATACTCAACCAAATCACATGAGGTTTGTTCCTACACCTTCATCCACTCAAGAAGAACATCTATATATGGTTACAATGCTATGATTACAAGTTTCTTTCACAAAGGCCCAAACCGAGCCAAAAATTATGGTTGTGAGTTTATACCATTGCCCAAGAGAAGAGGCCTTGATTCGGTGCTTGTGGAAGTTTCAGTGGAGTTTGGCGAACCCCCTGGATGTGTCACCTTGCTCTGGTATGAGGTCTAGATAGGAGTTCGATCAAAGGGTGGTGCGGCCTTGGTCTAGGAGTGGGTTAGAAGGCTTAACAGAGTGGGATTTTATGGGGACTTTCTCTTTTTGTTTGAGGAAGTTTGCGAAAGGTTTAATTTGAAACTTTCTGGAGTTCTGTGGAATGACAGAAAATGCCCTGGTTTTGAGCTATGAAATTGAACTCATGTAGTGAGGAGGAGGGCTGGAAGATGATTGGGTTGAGCTAAGGGAGGCTTGAAGAGGCTCTGGATTGATTTTGGCAAAGTTTCCCCAAGGAATTANCGGGATTTTATGGGAACTTTCTCTTTTTGTTTGAGGAAGTTTGCGGAAGGTTTAATTTGAAACTTTGTGGAGTTCTGTGGAATGACAGAAAATGCCCTGGTTTTGAGCTACGAAATTGAACTCATGTAGTGAGGAGGAGGGCTGGAAAATGATTGGGTTGAGCTAAGGGAGGCTTGAAGAGGCTCTGGATTGATTTTGGCAAAGTTTCCCCAAGGAATTGTATGGTCTCTTTCTTTGGTCGTGAGAGGTGGAGTTTAAATAGAGGAGGAAAAAGAGGTCACCATGGTTGGCTAGTGGGTGCAATGAGTTGCTTAGGTAGAGGGCTAAGTGGCACAAATGACCAATTGGAATGAGTCAACACAAGGAGTTCAGATTTGAAGTTTAAGCTTGGGGTGGCTCTCAGTTTTGGTGTTTTCCAGCCAATAGGTCGGCCGACGAGGCCAGAGATGGTGATAAGGTTGCCAGGTGAGCCAGTGGGAGGGTTAATAATGATTAACTCTGAATGGTAANGAGTGGCACAAATGACCAATTGGAATGAGTCAACACAAGGAGTTCAGATTTAAAGTTTAAGCTTGGGGTGGCTCTCAGTTTTGGTGTTTTCCAGCCAATAGGTCGGCCGACCAGGCCAGAGATGGTGATAAGGTTGCCAGGTGAGCCAGTGGGAGGGTTAATAATGATTAACTCTGAATGGTAAAGGCTTGATGGAAAATATCTTTGGGTTTAGCCAAATATGGGAAGAGATCCCTTAAATCAAGGGAACTTGGGTCCATGGCTCATGTAGGGTAAGCTAGGTGGGTCTAGCCGGGTCTCTATGGTCCAAATTTTTGTTGTGGTGGCTATGGTTTGATCAATTTGGTTTGGTTTGGTCAACTTTGGTGCTTGGGTTCAATTTTGGGTTATTTAGCTTGAAGTTGGGCTTGGGTCAAGCTAGTCATGGCCTTGAGCTCAATTGATTGATCAAAATGGTGTAAATGATTTTCATTAGGAGTTTAGAAAAAGAATTAAGTGATTTTGAACTGATGGAAGCTCAATTTGAAGGATTTTGGCTCATAGCCAATTTTGGTGCATTTGGGCTAGCCTTAGGTTTGGATTGGCTAGGTCTTTGGTTAAATGAAATTTATGGTTCAAATTGATCAAAGGGATTTTCATGAAGAGTTTTGGATACCAATTGAGTGAAATTTTTTGAGTTATGAAGTTCAATTTGGTGGAGTTTGGAGCAAAATTGGGGGTTTTGGTCCAAGTTGAATTTGTGTGAGATTGGGGCTTGAACAAGGCCAGTTGAAGGTTTAATTTGATGTGTGGGAGTGTTTTAAAGAGTTTAGGATTCAAAATTGGGGCAATTAGATAGATTTGGGGGTTCAATTTGGTGAGATCTTGGCTTAGGGTCAAATTGGGGATTTTAGGATTGAGATTGAAATTGAGCTTGAAATTGGGTTCAATTGGGTTTGTATTTGGTTTCAATTGGGATTGGGGATGATAAATTTGAGTTTGGAATTAAAAGTTGGGAAAATTGGAACCAATTTGGTGGACATTGGGGGTGAATTAAGGAATTGGATCTTTAAGGGCAATTTGGGGCTTTTGGTCAAAATATGTCAAATTAGTTAAATTGGGCTCAATGGAGTAGTTCAAAGTGGTTTTGGGGACATTTGAAATGATTTTGAAGGTTCTGGGATGGTTTGGATCACCAGTGGTATTTTTGTAATTTTGGCAAAATCAGGGATATTTTAGTAATTTTAAAATAAATTGGGGTGTTTTGGGCAATGTGGGTGGTTTCAAATGGTTTGAGATGANTGACGGTTTGGATCACCAATGGTATTTTTGTAATTTTGGCAAAATCAGAGATATTTTAGTAATTTTAAAATAAATTGGGGTGTTTTGGGCAATGTGGGTGGTTTCAAATGGTTTGAGATGATTTTTGAACAAAGTTGGGTTTTTTTGGGTAATTTTGGGAATTTTGGTCAATTTTGAGGTTTCAATGGTAGTTTGGTAGTTTGGATAGGTTTTGGGGGTAGAAGGACAGATTGGGTATTTTAGTAGGATTGGGGTCGCTAACCATACAACCACCCTACTTGAGTCATGAACCAATAGAATTCCCTACTATGGGTCCTCCATGTACCGGTCTCAGCTAAACCCTAGCCTAGGGTTAGTGGCCCAAGGGACCATCTACATGAGTTTCCCAAAAAGTTAAGGGACCAACTAAGCATATTTGACTAAAGCCTAAGGTTGTGAGTGTAAGTGGGGAATATCAGGTGTGTGTGTGTGTGTGTGAAACTGACCAAGGCCATACCACCCAGGGTTCACCCTAAGGCCAAACAATTCTATGGGGACTCCCTTTGAGCTCCCTCACACTGGCCCCATCTACTAAATGTTAGAGGTCAGGACCAATATGTGGAACTTCAAACCGAGCAAAGAAAAGTTTAGAATTTCTAATGGTGAAGGTTCCTTTACCAGTCCTCTAGGAATAATCAACAGGAAAGACATATGGCTATAACTTAGGCTACTAAGGAGGAAACTAGACCTCAACCAAAAGTGAGGTCNGTTTCTAATGGTGACAGTTCCTTTACAAGTCCTCTAGGAATAGTCAACAGGAAAGACATATGGCTATAACTTAGGCTACTAAGGAGGAAACTAGACCTCAACCAAAAGTGAGGTCAATACCGTAGCACTTTCAAAATAAGAAATTGTTCTAGATCTGCTCATTAATTTATCATATGAATTTTAAAAGTCATAAAAAAATTTTCAAATTTTTAATTAACATATTTTTGCATTTCCCAATATCCAAAAAATTTGACAGTGACACCCATAAATATGCGAGCTTAATAGTCAAACTTCTTTCAATATATATATATATATATGCATGATTTTAGGGGTACACGAGTAGTTCTCCCACAAAATGATAATTTATTATGTAATATTTAAATTTCATCTATCTATAGAATAAATCTTCTCCTTCTATTCATCAAATTCTCTTTTAATTATTGAACTTCAAAAGAACAACCCCAAATGCCCAATGATTTTATCGCGGCACGCCTTCATTCATTTTTTTGGGATAGCATGTTAAATTTGTTAACATGGATAAATTCAATGGCTTGCATGCATTTGTTCTATATCATATTTCTTTTCTATTTACAAAGTTCTTACCTTCTAAGCTAGATTCATCACAACTACCATTCTCCTAGTCTCCATTCATCAAAGTCTCTCCAATATCAAAATTTGCATTAGAGCTTCATTTATTTGGCTTGTGTTGGATTTATAAATAAATATGCATAAATGTTTTGGTCGTAATCTTTTTTCTTTGAATAATCTCTGCCATCGCGAAAATATTAAAATTTAAAAGAAGATGCTAAATCAAAATTTTCATTATTATCAAATTCCAATATTTTTATTATGGAAAGCACAAAAACACACATTTGGTTTTTAACTTTCTAGAATAAATATACTTTGTTTATAAGTATAGATTATTTCAATGTCATATCCATGTTGCTCTCCCTAACATTCATTTGCATCAGTATGATGTAATGGTCTGCACTACTCTGCCTTAATCGTTGCGAATAGGTAACTAGAATCAATACAAGATTATAAAAAAATTAAACAAATTAAAGCACAACTAACCAAAACAGCTCAGTGTTTGTGCCTCTAGGTACCATTTACCTCCACAACAATAACCCATATATGTATATTAAAAAGAAGATGGCCAAAGGCTATAATACAAGCCTCCTGCCACCTTTAATGTGTCTAACAATTCGAGTATCATTTTCTTTAGGCCAACCATGTTAGAGATGATTCGAACTCCCGATTTGAGAAATCTTATACCATGAATGCCAAAAACAGATCATGGTACGCAGTACGATAAGTAAAAAAAAAAATCACTGCCCTCCAAAAACAACAACCACAGATGCTAAGGCTGTAAATTAGGAAGCTCACTCTTCTAAAATTAATCATGTTTGAAATTTGCTCATTTTCAAAATTACTCATAAATAGTGTGTCCAATGTCCAGTTTACATATTTTTGTTCGTATTCAGCTCGAAATTAACTCATTTAAATTACTCCAAAAAATAAATATATGATGTTGGATTCCAATATGCACCATTCTTATATAATAAAAAATTCAAAATCACATATTGACATGAGATCTAGTAATTTAAGCTTAGAAATAAATATATCTAATAAATTATTATATAAATAATAGATATTAATTTCATATTTTNAAATTTTAAAAGTCATAACAAAATTTTCAAATTTTTAATTAACATATTTTTGCATTTCCCAACATCCAAAAAATTTGACAGTGACACCCATAAATATGCGAGCTTAATAGTCAAACTTCTTTCAATATATATATATATATATGCATGATTTTAGGGGTACACGAGTAGTTCTCCCACAAAATGATAATTTATTATGTAATATTTAAATTTCATCTATCTATAGAATAAATCTTCTCCTTCTATTCATCAAATTCTCTTTTAATTATTGAACTTCAAAAGAACAACCCCAAATGCCCAATGATTTTATCGCGGCACGCCTTCATTCATTTGTTTGGGATAGCATGTTAAATTTGTTAACATGGATAAATTCAATGGCTTGCATGCATTTGTTCTATATCATATTTCTTTTCTATTTACAAAGTTCTTACCTTCTAAGCTAGATTCATCACAACTACCATTCTCCTAGTCTCCATTCATCAAAGTCTCTCCAATATCAAAATTTGCATTAGAGCTTCATTTATTTGGCTTGTGTTGGATTTATAAATAAATATGCATAAATGTTTTGGTCGTAATCTTTTTTCTTTGAATAATCTCTGCCATCGCGAAAATATTAAAATTTAAAAGAAGATGCTAAATCAAAATTTTCATTATTATCAAATTCCAATATTTTTATTATGGAAAGCGCAAAAACACACATTTGGTTTTTAAATATACTTTGTTTGTGAGTATAGATTATTTCAATGTCAGAGGCCCAAATACCGGTTTCTCATGCGCTATGCCTCATGATGAGAACCCCTGTCATGTGCATAAATATTCGAGAACCCAACGCCACCAGAGATCGAACCTGTGACCAATAGGCCATCAATTTGTTATCGATTTGTTATATATATATATGATTAGGTTGTTTATTTCTACTTTCATTTTTTTCTCATTTCTTATCGATTTGTTATTTAATGAATACCACTTTTTTGCTATTATTCAGCACATCAAAATTGTTTTGAAAAATTTACATACATAGCGCATAAAACATTGGATAACTTTGCTATTTACGAAACCTGTTCAAAAACACATCACCCAAAGTCACTGCCCTCCAAAAACAACTACCACACAGCTGCTAAGGCTGTAAATTAGGGAGCACAGTCTTGGCTCATACTCTCCTCTTTTGAAATTATTTATAGTTGAAATTAGCTCATGTTCAAAATTGCTCTGTGTTCATGTCAATTCTACATATTTTTGTTCATATTCGACTCGAAATTAACATTTAAATTAATCCGAAAAATAGATATATTATATTAGATTCCAATCTGCACCATTCTTATGCAATAAAAACCCAAAATCACTTGTCGACACAAGGCCTAATAATTTAAGCTTAGAAATAAATATATCTAATAAATTATTATATAAATAATAGATATTAATTTCATATTTTGACTCATTTATAATTCAAATAAAATATTTATTCATATTCAGCCTATGAGTTGAACGCAAGCTGTTCATGATTAACAAGCAATTTTTGGCAGCCCCACCTCATTCTCCCAATGCTCTGGCCCGCACAACCCTCCTGGTAGCCCTCCTCTCCGTAATGCACGTGTGTGCTTTCGGCTGTCATGACCTCGAGCTAGCAGAAACCCCGAACCTCATGCGACACCTGTGATTGGTTTAAGATATCTTAACTCATTTTTTAGTTTATAATGTCATTTTCAAGTGCTATATCTATAGCAAAGTGTAGTAAAAACATATAAAATCCATTGTTTCGTATGGTTCAACGGCCAATTTGATTCAGGCATATTGCTTACCAAACAAACCAATGTTCTTCTATACCTTCCAAGACAATACAGAATTACATTCGTCAAAAAAGCTTTCTCCATCACATTCTGCAGACTAACTCCACCAGTCTCCGGAGGTTCTCCGAGAATCTCCCACCAGGCAACAAAGCTTTCTCCGTCCTCTCCCTTATCTCCACCAGCCTCTTTCTCATCCTTTTCCCTTCATCTCCTTTCAAAACTGCTTCCATGGCATTAACAAAAGCCACTCTTGTGATACCAGAACCAAGACTAATTCCTACTCGCAACATGGACTCAACCGCCCTGGCTATCATATTCTGGTCGGCATGTACGGGCCTGCCAACCGTCACCATGTGAGCCATTATGCTCTCGAGTATCGAATTCCACCCAAAATGTGTTACAAACACACCCACAGATGAGTGATTCAACACAGACACTTGTGGCGCCCAATTCACCATCTTCCCCCTCTGTCGTGTTCGCTCCACAAACCCCTCAGGAAGGCTCGAGCAAAACTCCTCCTTGAGAGACCATAAGAAGGGCGCACCACTGTCTTCAAGCCCATGAGCCAACTCAGCCAACTCAGTGAGTGGCAGAGTACTGAAAGAGCCGAAGGCAATGTAGACAACGGAAGAGGGTTCATGAGAGTCCAGCCATGGAAGGCAGTCTTCTTTGTCAGGAGTGGAGGGTGGTATAGAGAGGAGGTTGAGAGGACCGACGGAGAAGGTTAGGTTAAGAGTGGTGTGAGAAGTTAGGCTGGGTTCAAGGGCAGCAAAATTGGAGAGGACGATGGCGGCAGCACGGGGGAGGCGATGAACCATGCTATAGAGGTTGACTGCGAATTTAGAGTTCATGTCGCCGAAAATGATGCCTTCAGGGAGGTCACGAACACGCATGGCGGGAAGACCGGGGATGAAGTCGAGGAGTGTGTCCGTATTAAAAGGGATGACTGCAGTCAGATTAGAATTTTCTTGTTAACAAATTAATAAAATTAGCATGTAAAACTATGCCAGAAAGCTAAGAGTGTATAATGCTATATACACAGACATAACATGAGGAAATTACATTTGGAGATGGAGATAGTAACACAGTGGGTAGGTGAATTGGTTTACTATTTGTTTTCCTGCAGAATGAAACAATATCAATGCTTACAAGGGGCAGGGTTGGTAAGCTTTAAATGGTAGATAAACGAAATAGCTGTTAGTAAACATATAAAAGAGATACGAGTCTAAGTATCAAAAATCCCTAACAAATGATCGCTTAAAAAGCTACAAAACTATGGAAATTTCACAGCGCCTGAAACAATAGCAAAATAAAATTAGACTGCTTAACAAAGTTGTGTGTGACTAATATATTTGGGGACTGAAGTGAATAGCTCAAATTAATGCTGATTTCTAATTACAAGTAATCTATTGATTAAAATTTGCATTTATAATCATGTTATATAGCATATTTTCTATGATAAATAAAGAAATGAAACCTAATAAATGTGCATAAATCAATGGTGATCACGAATGCATGAAAAAAAAAAAAATTTGGTTTCCAAGACAAAGCATCTAACATCAGACATGATTTTCAAAATATGCACAAAGTTATCACATTTCTTGTGATGAAATTCAAAAGAAATAATTGCTCCAAAAAACATACTCTATTCATTCATGACATAGGCTTTTATAGAGCATTACAATGTTTCACAAGCAAACAGATAAGCATCTAGATAAAAATCGCAAGATGGGCACAAAATATACACTAAGCCCATCTTGTCACATAACCTAGACAAATCTAATGAGCTAAGTCCTTTTGTGAGGTTGTCAGCCACTTGCTCCCTAGTGGCAACATTAGTCAGCTTCAGTAGTCCGTTATTCAACTTTTCCTTGATGAAGAACCTATAAATCTTCACATGTTTGATTCTATCGTGTTGCATCGAGTTGTTAGCAATGTTGATTCCTTACTTGTTGCTACACCACAACCTCATTTGAGCTCCTTGATCCACCTTGAGCTCTACCAACAAGGCTAGCAGCAACATCATCTCAGCAAATCCTAAGGCCATGGCCCTTGACTATGACTCTATTGTTGACCTCGCTACTACTGACTGTTCTTGCTCTTCCAAAAGACCAAGTTGTCTCTTACGAACATGAAGTATCCTGATGTGAACCTCCTGTCATTTGGAAAACTTGCCCGATCAGAGTCACAAAAGCAATCAATGATTACATGTTCATTCTTCCCAAAGATCAACCCCTTGCTTGGTACTCTTCAAGTACCTCAGAACTTAGTACACTGCGTCCATATGGCCCTTCCTTGGANCGTGGAAACCACGTCAACCTACGGCGTGTCGAAATCTCATGCAACTTTGTCTGATTTGGTGTCACCATCTGACTCAGGGCTGACACTCGGCCAGCTGTTATTGCTCCATCCGCTCTTCTGANGACATATTTTCTTGCTTCAGTCTTAATAATTGGTCAGCTATGTGATTATCTGATCCTTTTCTGTCAATTATTTCAAAATCAAACTCTTGCATTAGAATGACCCATCTGATTAATCTTAGTATTGCATCCTTCTTTCAAATAAGATAATTAATNACCCAAATATCGGTTTCTCATGCGCTATGCCTCATGATGAGAACCCCTGTCATGTGCATAAATATTCGAGAACCCAACGCCACCAGAGATCGAACCTGTGACCAATAGGCCATCAATTTGTTATCGATTTGTTATATATATATATGATTAGGTTGTTTATTTCTACTTTCATTTTTTTCTCATTTCTTATCGATTTGTTATTTAATGAATACCACTTTTTTGCTATTATTCAGCACATCAAAATTGTTTTGAAAAATTTACATACATAGCGCATAAAACATTGGATAACTTTGCTATTTACGAAACCTGTTCAAAAACTCATCACCCAAAGTCACTGCCCTCCAAAAACAACTATCACACAACTGTTAAGGCTGTAAATTAGGGAGCACAGTCTTGGCTCATACTGCCCTCTTTTGAAATTAATTATAGTTGAAATTAGCTCATGTTCAAAATTGCTCTGTGTTCATGTCAATTCTACATATTTTTGTTCATATTNACATCACCCAAAGTCACTGCCCTCCAAAAACAACTACCACACAGCTGCTAAGGCTGTAAATTAGGGAGCACAGTCTTGGCTCATACTCTCCTCTTTTGAAATTATTTATAGTTGAAATTAGCTCATGTTCAAAATTGCTCTGTGTTCATGTCAATTCTACATATTTTTGTTCATATTCGACTCGAAATTAACATTTAAATTAATCCGAAAAATAGATATATTATATTAGATTCCAATCTGCACCATTCTTATGCAATAAAAACCCAAAATCACTTGTCGACACAAGGCCTAATAATTTAAGCTTAGAAATAAATATATCTAATAAATTATTATATAAATAATAGATATTANCACCGTTCTTATGCAATAAAAAACCCAAAATCACATGTTGACACAAGGCCTAATAATTTAAGCTTAGAAATAAATATATCTAATAAATTATTATATAAATAATAGATATTAATTTCATATTTTGACTCATTTATAATTCAAATAAAATATTTATTCATATTCAGCCTATGAGTTGAACGCAAGCTGTTCATGATTAACAAGCAATTTTTGGCAGCCCCACCTCATTCTCCCAATGCTCTGGCCCGCACAACCCTCCTGGTAGCCCTCCTCTCCGTAATGCACGTGTGTGCTTTCGGCTGTCATGACCTCGAGCTAGCAGAAACCCCGAACCTCATGCGACACCTGTGATTGGTTTAAGATATCTTAACTCATTTTTTAGTTTATAATGTCATTTTCAAGTGCTATATCTATAGCAAAGTGTAGTAAAAACATATAAAATCCATTGTTTCGTATGGTTCAACGGCCAATTTGATTCAGGCATATTGCTTACCAAACAAACCAATGTTCTTCTATACCTTCCAAGACAATACAGAATTACATTCGTCAAAAAAGCTTTCTCNCATCCTCATTATATTCAACGTACCAAACAAACCAATGTTCTTCTATACCTTCCAAGACAATACAGAATTACATTCGTCAAAAAAGCTTTCTCCATCACATTCTGCAGACTAACTCCACCAGTCTCCGGAGGTTCTCCGAGAATCTCCCACCAGGCAACAAAGCTTTCTCCGTCCTCTCCCTTATCTCCACCAGCCTCTTTCTCATCCTTTTCCCTTCATCTCCTTTCAAAACTGCTTCCATGGCATTAACAAAAGCCACTCTTGTGATACCAGAACCAAGACTAATTCCTACTCGCAACATGGACTCAACCGCCCTGGCTATCATATTCTGGTCGGCATGTACGGGCCTGCCAACCGTCACCATGTGAGCCATTATGCTCTCGAGTATCGAATTCCACCCAAAATGTGTTACAAACACACCCACAGATGAGTGATTCAACACAGACACTTGTGGCGCCCAATTCACCATCTTCCCCCTCTGTCGTGTTCGCTCCACAAACCCCTCAGGAAGGCTCGAGTGAAACTCCTCCTTGAGAGACCATAAGAAGGGCGCACCACTGTCTTCAAGCCCATGAGCCAACTCAGCCAACTCAGTGAGTGGCAGAGTACTGAAAGAGCCGAAGGCAATGTAGACAACGGAAGAGGGTTCATGAGAGTCCAGCCATGGAAGGCAGTCTTCTTTGTCAGGAGTGGAGGGTGGTATAGAGAGGAGGTTGAGAGGACCGACGGAGAAGGTTAGGTTAAGAGTGGTGTGAGAAGTTAGGCTGGGTTCAAGGGCAGCAAAATTGGAGAGGACGATGGCGGCAGCACGGGGGAGGCGATGAACCATGCTATGGAGGTTGACTGCGAATTTAGAGTTCATGTCGCCGAAAATGATGCCTTCTGGGAGGTCACGAACCCGCATGGTGGCAAGACCGGGAATGAAGTCGAGGAGTGTGTCAGCATGAAAAGGGATGACTGCAGTCAGATTAGAATTTTCTTGTTAACAAATTAATAAAATTGGCATGTAAAACTATGCCAGAAAGCTGAGAGTGTATGATGCTATATACACAGACATAACATGGGGAAATGACATTTGGAGATGGAGATAGTAACACAGTGGGTAGGTGAATTGGTTTACAATTTGTTTTCCTGCAGAATGAAATAACATCAATGCTTACAAGGGGCAAGGTTGGTAGGCTTCAAATGGTAAATAAAC
>JXCR01130691.1:906-13924 GCA_002079205.1 Phalaenopsis hybrid cultivar
ATATATATATATATATAGTTTTAGAAAAAAATGAAACCAAACCGACCCCATATTTTTCATAGTTTAAATGAAAGAGCGATGTACCTCAAATCATGTATCTATCACGATAGGATAAACACAAGACACGACCAAAAAAAATAAGGAATATATGACATCCGTTTGGTCTGCAAAATATTTGTATTTGCCGACAAGTTCCCCTATTTAATATAAAGAATTAAATAGGGTTTATATTAAGCGGTTCAGCATGTTACTATAAGGGCAAGCCCCTATAGTTAATTACATCTTAAATGACCAAAGCCACCTAAGAAATCCTTCTATTTAATATAAAGAATTAAATAGGGTTTATATTAAGCTGGGTTCGGACATGCTTCCTATAGGGCAAGCCTTTGTGGTTAATTACATCTTAAATCACCAAAATCACCTAAGAAAACTCTTGATAAAAATCAAGAAATATTATCTTCAAGGAGTTTGAAAGGGTAGGACTTTTCAATGAGACCAGGCGTAGAGGTGTGAAAGGGGATTGGTTCAAATTTGGAACATTTTGTTGTAGAGTCCAAAGGAGGACTTTTCAATGAGATCGGACAAAGAGGTGTGAAAGGGGATTGGTTCAAATTTGGAACATTTTGTTGTAGAGTCCAAAGGAGGAGGAACTAGGGGATGTCATGGATCCAGAGGAGAACCTCGATGACTTCCCAAGCTATCCTAATGCTTTAGGGGATGTCATGGATCCAGAGGAGAACCTCAGTGACTTCCCAAGCTATCCTAATGTTTGGCTAACTAAAGGATGTCATGGATCCAGAGGAGAACCTTGGTGACTTCCCAAGCTATCCTAATGTTTGGCTTCCAATAAGAAATATTTAGGTGTTTCATCCTGCTAATTTTATTAGTTAGGGCTTACATTCGTGTGAAATTAAAATATTTAGATGTTTCATCCTGCCAATTTTATTAGTTAGGGCTTACATTCGTATGAAATGGTATAAGTGTTTCATCCTGCCAATTTTATTTATTTAGGGCTTACATTCGTGTGAAATTATCACACAAATAGCCTAGAAGATGTGAGAATTTAGGTCGTGACAAACAATAACCTCGAGAACCTAAGACGAGTTAGGGCTTATATTGTATAGCAGGGTTATACAAAGGTTTAAAGATAAGATGAGAATTTACGTTGCATAAGGAAGCAACCTCGAAGTCCTAAGGCTTTGTTGTTTAAGTTTAAAGAAGGAAGATTGGTTTAGCTGGGAAAGATAGGTTTTGCTGTTGAAGATGGTCGTACTGCCCACCTTGCTAGCTCAAGGCTCCTTGCCGCGACGAGTTTAAGTTTTCTAGCATGTCAAGTTATGATGTCAAATTAGGTGGCCCTATGGTTGAAGTTCTTTAAATTTTATGGGGCATGTTAAAGTTGATTAGAGCGACACCGGTTAGGATCCTATGGTTCCCTCATTCCAGCAGCATTATTTTCTATTTGATTCACTTAGTCCAAATGAATTTATTAAACTCAACTTAATTAATTCCATAATTTCATTTAGACCGTGGGAAGCCTTGTTAGCAACCGTAGGTTACCTCCTTCGAGGAATTCCCGATCATCCTATAGATACATCTTAATTTAGTTGTAATTATAGTTTTGTGTGATGTTTGTGATTAAATTTTGAGTTGTTTTATATTTTGAAATTTGTGGTGGTGAATTTTATCTTGGTTGGTTTTAGTTTTAGTTTTAGTTTTGGTTTTGATTTTGTGGCTATCCTGATAGTTTTAGTTTTCATGTAGGGTGGCGTCGTTGTTTAGCATGCAAATTTACAGATGTAAAAGTACAGTATGAAAGTACAAGAAAGACAATATTGAAAACTGTAAAAGCGTACCTAGCGAGTCTTCTCGTTCCACCACCTGAAACTCAAAAAGCATGTTAAGGCAGTTTATATGAAACAGAGAGGTAAAATTTTGACGACTTGTCTAACCCTAGGTCATATCTTGGTGGGTCCTTAAGTGTTTAATTAAGGATGATGTTGCTAAACAAAATATATTAAGTTTAGTAGATCTCCAAAGTATCCAACAGATCTAGAGAAAGAAGCAGGCCCATGATACTTTCTCGCTGCCTGGTGGAAAATCCCGAGTTATTTTAAACTTATTATATTGCTTAATAATTCATCCTGTAAATGCCCTTAGTGCTCAATGAACATTGATTTCTCAATTATCCCTAAGAGTAAGGTAATTATCATCTGTGACTTAATTTTAAAAATTATGTGGGTGAAGATCCTTAAAAAGGCAAGTTAGTGTTATTGGGACACTTAGCCAAATTTTGGTCCTAATGGGGCTTGTAGCGTTTAAAACATGTTTTAATTTTAAATAATGTTTACTTTTTTAATCCTCATTTAAATGAAACTTGATTTGGCCTAAGTCACTACTATGCCCTTAAGTCCGAGGTAAGAGTGTCTTAGTTAGTTTTGAAAAAGGTTAAGCTTTTAGTGATCATGATTCAAGATTTAAATTTCATCTGAAAATCAAAATAGGGGTATTAAATTGATTAATTATTGACTTCAAAAGTCATACCCCTAAGTCCTAGGTTCATTTTTTTTATTAAACTTCCAAATTGTAATAATTTAGAAATTTATTAACTCATCTTTTCAATTAAGAAAGTGAAGTTGATTTCCACCAATTAACCCCTTGTGTTTCAAACATCCAAATTAAGATCAGAGGTTGCCCTTTTCCGTCTTTGAATTAAGCCTAAATGTTAATTAAGGCTAAATTTCCAAAATTACACAATTGCCCTTAAGGTTCTAACACTTCATAATTTGTCAAATTCAATTCAAATGACTTTAAAATTTTTATCCTACCTCATTCATAGGTCAATTAAGACATCAGAGGAGAAAATGTGATTTTTCAAAATTTAATTTAATTTATATAATTATTCTCATGAAAAAATAGGATTTTTTAAAGAAAATTCCTAACTTGGCTAAGGTAAATGCTAATCCCTTGAAATTTTTACTCGAAGTAGACTTAGACTAGAGAAGCCTTTGGACCAAATTTCATGATTTTTTGAATTTTATTTGAATTTTAATAATTATTTTAAATTCTAGGGTATTTATTAAAAATAAAAATATTTTAAATGGATAAAATTAAGTTTTTTATTTTTAAAAAATCTTCCTAAGGTCAAAGAACTCAGAAGAGAAGATTTTATATTTTTTTTGAGTTTTATTTGATTTATTGGAATTATTCTTAATGAAAAACCATTTTTGCTTTTAAAAAATTATTTTTGAACTTTAAAATTTAGTATCTTTATTTAGAAAATTAGGAAAAATATTCTAATTATTCTTAAGTGCTTAGGAAGTAATTTAGAATATTTTCATGAATTTTAATATTTTTGTGATTTTTATAGATTTTTAGTTATTTAAATATTTAAAATAGGTTAAAAATCAGGTTTTTATTTTAAGTATCATTTTATTTTTAGAAAAAACTTCTGATCACAAAGAACTCAAAAAACCAAGTTTTATAATTTTTTAAGTTATATTTTGATTATTAAAAATCATTTTAATGTCAAAAATATTATTCATCTATAAAAATCACCTTAAGTTACCAAATGAACTCAAAATGCTTTGGAATTTTTATAATGAGTTCTCTGGATCGTAAGAAATAGTGGAGATAAAAAATCAAGTCATTTTTTCTTTGAAATTTTCAAAATTAATTATCTTAGTGATTTAGGATTTGCGAAGATTAAGTGTATTTTGAATGACTTGGCTCATGAGAAATTTTTTTAAAGGCTCTCTAGTCATTATAAACCTTCAAAAATTTTCTTGAATTTTTCTAAGCAACATGCTAATTTCCATGATTAATTTAAGCAAATAATACACATAAATGTGAAAAATATGATTCTCTGTCTAGGGACCTCCTCTAACTTTGGAAAAATTAGGGAATGTTCCTTTTAACAGAGGTAAGAACATGCTAAAATTTCAAGCCATGGTGATATTACTACATGCATGGAGAATCAAAACATCCAAATCAGTATTTAATTAATTAAAAAAAATGTGCATCACATGGACATAAAATTATTTCCACATTATTTTCCTTTGTTCACTAAGCAAGAGGATATTTTTATTTTATTTTTGTAATTTTTCTACACCAAGATATGAATTTTTGAAGTTAGGGATCATTTTTTAATTAATTAAATCCTTATTTATCTATTTAAACGCACGACACCACGTCAACCTATGGCGGCTCCGAATTTACACGCGGCGCGGTCCTATTTGACCATGCCGTCCACCTCAATGCTGACTTGACCCGCGACTTATGTTTATAAGCGCTGTCCGACTTAATCGCAACCGTCCGATTGATACACGTGCGATCGAAGGACGCTCCGTCATCGTCCCCGATAGCCTAGCCTGAGAACCATCCATCTTTTAGTCTTAAGTTCTCTCTCATTTCTTATCAAAATTAGATGATTTTTTTTTTTAAAATGCTCGTTTAGATTAGAGGAACATATCCATACTGTTATGATTCCATGAAATCAACTCAAAATAAATAGAGAGTTCAAATAGGCTCGGGAAAAAGAAAAGTTTTATACCTTGGCTCTGAGAAGTGAAGCTTCAATCAGAGGTTCTTGGCACGTTTGTTGGGGTCCAAAGAGGCTAGTGATTGAGCCTCTGGTCTTGGTGTAAGGCCTCAGTGTGATTTTGATCAAACCCGATTTTGGATGTTGGTCTAAAGCTATTGTAGAGGCTATTTTAGAGGGGGACTTTATGGGGCTTTGGCTTCTTTCTCAATTGTGAAGGTGTGGGCACAAGTAATTGAATTTTGTTAGATTGTGGAAGCATAATGAGCTCTATCCTGGTTTTTAGCAAAGGTTTGAGCTCAAAATTGAGCTTCCACAGTGGAATTTAGTGGGGGAAGAGGATTGGATTGCACTGAGGGGATCTCAGAGAAGCTCTGTGAGAAGTTTGGGGGGCTCTCTTTAGGAAATTTTTAGCACACCTCCCATGATTGTGGAGGTGAGTTTTTATAAAATTGGCCATGGGGTGGCTCTCAGGGCAAATGTTTGAGTGCATTGTGGTGCTTAGGTTGAGGGCAGAGGAGCTCTACAGTTTGATTTGGCTGAGATGGCCTCTAGGTTTGATTTTAGTGAAGTTCCATGGGGGTGGCTCTCAGATTTGAGCTTCTCCGACGACTAGGTCGGCCAGCCATGGTTGGGGGAGGTGGCTAGGTGTTAAGGGAATCTAGGGGAATCTATCAAAGCAACTTAATGCAATGAAGTTTAGTTTTGGTAAGGGTATCTTAAGCATGTGCATTTTTGTAAATAAAATTCCTTAATTTGGGGGACTTTTGTTCCATGGCTTAGTTTAGGTGGTTAGATGGGTTTTGGCTCAGTCTTAGGGTCTAACCAGTGGTTGAGTTGGAGTTAATTTGATGACTTTGGGGTAGTTAGGCCATCTTTAATGCATAGGTTCAATGTGGGTTCAAGTGATCAAAGCTTAGGTTTGGGCTAGGTTAGCCATGTCAATTGACCCAATTCATTGATCAACATTGTGTAGATGATTGTTATGAAAATTTTTGGTGAAGGGTTGAAGTGATTTTGGGTTCAATTGGTAGGTCAATTGGAGGGATTTTTGAAATTTGGTCAATTTGGGCATGTTGGGCTAGACATGGGTTTTGGTAGGGCTATTATTTGGCTAAGTCCAAATTAAATGGTCCAAATGATTAGGGGAGATGTTGTGAAGATTTTTCATGAAGGGATGGAGTGACAATTTTGGGGTTAAGGCCATCAATTTGGTGAGATTTTGAAACATGGTAAATTTGGGGCAAATTTGGGGCTTTTAGACTTAGGTTGAAATCAAATAAAATTGAGGCCTCAACAAGGCCAATATAAGGTCAACTTTGATGTGTAAGAATGTTATGCAGATTTTTCAACACAAATTGTGGCAAATGGAGTAGGCCATGGGTTCAATTTGGTGGAACCAAGTCTCAGGGCCAAATTTGGGGTTTTGATCTAAATCAAAATTGGATTCAAATAATGGACTAATTGAGCTTGGATTTGGTCTATATTGGTCAAATCAAGAGTGGATTTGGGTTTAGAATTGAAATTTGTGTAAAGTGAGACAAATTTGATAAATATTTAGAGTGATTTGGGGAAAATATGGGCCTTTAAATGGCAGTTTGGGGGTTTTGATCAAAGATGGCCAAATTAGGTCATACATTAGTTGAGAAAAATGAAATTGGGAATATTTGGGAGGTTTTGCGATTTTTTGGGATTTTTAAGAATTTTTTGAATTTTGGGGTAAGGAGGGGTATTTTGGTAATTTGGCCAATTTTTGTGATTTTGGGTAGTTTGGGTGTTTTCAAGGTATTTGAAATGATTTTTGAACCAAGTTGGGTATTTTGGGTAGATTTGGACATTTTGGCCAAATTTGGGGTCCCAAGGTTATCTAGGTAATTCGGGGGAGTTTAGGGGCTACAGGCTAAGTTGGGTATCTTGGTAGAGTTGGAGTGCCATCCACCCTCAATAAGCCATGGACCAATGGAAACCCCATTTTGGGTCGTCTATGTAGTGGTCTTAGCCAAAACCTTGCCTAGGGCTAGTGGGTTTGGGAGACCACCTACAGGAGTCTTCCAAAAGTATCAAGGGACTAAAGTTACGAAATTTTGGGTTTAGGGTAGTGAGTGATTGTGAGTGTAAGTGAGTGTCAATGAATTCCTTAGCCCTAGAAAAATACCTAGGGTCAACCCTAAGGTCCAGCAGTCCTAGGAGTAACTCATATTGAGTTTTCCTATAATGACCCCACCTACTAAGTGCTAGAGATTAGGACCAATGTGTGGAACTTCAAGTTGAGTGGTTCCTTATCTAGTTTTCAAAGAATAGTAAATACTAAAGTTCTATGGCTAGACCTTAGGCTACTGAAGAGGAAAAACTAAACCTCAACCAAAAGTGAGGTGAACACCCAACCTGTAGAAGGGGCTTCTGTCAAACACCTAACGAGGTGACCCAATTGGGGAATCTTGATGCGGATATGAAGGTGCTCTGCTTAGGCACGGATTGGCTAAGTAAGCTAAGTGTTGTAGCCAATGCAACATGCCTCTTCTCGACAAAGCAATAAGAATCACTAACATTATGGGGATGTAGAGATGGGGGTTAGACTATGATGATGGTCTACCTATGAAAATGTTCAGCCTTTAAGCTAAACCACATCCATAAAGGGATCTCAACCACATTCATTCAAAAACACTGGGAAAAGCACGTACTCCACATTCATAAGGATGAATGGGATGTGTATATCAACCATACTCGCGATGAGTGAGAGTAGTAGTCTTCGGACCCTGCGTAGAGTAGATCGACGAAAGATAAGTTAAGAGAAAGATGAGGCTTCTATCATAAAGATTAATGGTCGCACCAAGAGTAAGCCGCTCGTAGGACTTTCACTTTTCCTAAAATGGAAGCCAAGAATGTGAGTAAGAGAAATACAAGGTTTCTCCTACATGAGACTATAGTGAACTATGAGTGATCTTTGGCAGATGCAAGGTGATCACCGTAAGTAGTTCACATAAGGAAGAGATTGTGGAAATGCACATTTTTTATTGCTCCGAAAACTAGATTACAAAGTGCAAGTGCTTTGAAAAGTAAATTTCCTCATAAAATACAATGAGTACATGAAAAAGAGGGTAAGGAAAATATCTCTTAAAGTATTGCCCATTGATAGGGGCATTGGATAGGATGCATTTACATCAATTAACAAAGAAGGGTAGCTCAAATATCATATGAAGGGTTACTAGACCCTTGGGGGTCAATGCATGAAGCTTAAATGTAGTGGGTGAAGGGCCCCCGAGATGACAAGCCTTTCTTCCAAAGGAATGGCCACCAGACCTAGAGGGTTGACGCATAAAGCATGAAAATATGTGGGTGAAGAGTCCGCGTACAAAGGCTAGCCGTTCTTTTGGAGGAAGGGCCACCAAACCTAGAAGGTCAATGCATAAAACATAAGGTGTTCATCCTTGGGGATCTCTATTTCATTTATCGGGTTCTCTCCCTCATTTCGACTCTGACCTCTACCTCGGACGTGAGTTCTATGGAAGTTTAGACCCTTCAATTGCATTGCAGCTTGATTTTTTTTTCTTTTTTCTGTTGTGGGTGAAGAGCCCACAAGAAGGCAAGCCTTTCTGCCAGAGAAAGGGCCGCCAGACCCAAAGGGTCAAAACATAAAGTGTAATGGGAGTGGATTATGAACCCACGAGAAGACAAGCCTTTCTTCCAAAGGAAGGGTCGCCAGACTCAGAGGGTTAACACATAAAGCGTGAAAAGGTAGTGTGTGAAGAGCCCACAAATCTTTTAGGAGCCTTTCATGCCATTCATATATTTTTTTTATTGGCATTCAAATTTTTTTATTGAGCTTATAAAAATCTATTCCTTTTTTTTATCTCGGTCTAAGATACTATTGAGAATGATTTGGTGTGACATACCAAATTGATCTGGTACGGAGAGCTCTCATGTAGGCATCCTAGAATGACCAGATATACCATGCAAAATATGAGATTTTGTAAAATTCAGGTCTAGGTGGGATTTTCCCTAAGTATTTTTCCCTAGCCCCTGTCCTTTAATTCTTTTCACCCATAGCATACGTAAGCCTCGTCATTCGTATTCTGATGTCAAGGAATGGTTTTCATTTTGGAGATATCTTTAGATCCATTCCTGATTTATCAGTCATCCCAATGTCACTTAAAAAATTCTTTGAACATAATATCCTAAGGAACTTATCAAGAGTATTTTGAGATCAGAAAGTTCTTTATATTAAAATTTCTAATTTCTCCACTATCCTTAAGCTTCTTCTAAGGAGTGTTGAGCAATTTTTTTTTTGAATCCTTTCACTTTTTTTTGTTTTCCTGAGAATGGCTATTTTGGGGAGCATCTTTTTGTTATAAAGCATTTTCTTCTGACTCAAAAATCTCCTGAATAAAGATTCTTAGGATTTTATGACTCATTAATTGTTAAGCTTTCAACGATCTAGCTGAATGGAAAAGTAAGAGATCTAAATAGTCTCTAAAACTACTCAAATATTAAAGACACCCATCTAGTCACTCTGAGGTGTTCTCAGAACTTAGGTGAAATTTCTTTCAGGGAAGGGATTCAGTCATCATTACTTAGTTTGAATCCCCGAAACCATGAGGATTTGCAAATCCTAAGAAAGTGCATACATGGTCTGGTCCAAGCTTATCCTCAAGATCTATCCTAGATTCAACCTCAAGAATCATCAATGGTGAACCCAATACAAGATCTACTGAGGGGGCATGTTCCTTTCAGAATCATCTCAATGACCTCCAAAAATTGAAGTCAGGGCATCAAAGATGTAGTTATATCTTGGTTAGATAATTAGAGCGATCTAACCGACAGCGTCAGAAATTGTGGTATCCTGACGAGTTATGGACTGATTTATAAAGATAAAGCATTCTAATCAGCTCAACATGACTATTAGCAAGGTGATAAAAATAAACCAATCAAACAAAGCATATCCATAAGGTTGGATATGTGAGAGGTGGATAAATCTTGTAATGATGCTCTTTCACAAAGAATAGACTAAAAAGCCAATAAGGTTTTGGATAGGTGAGGCACCAAATCCTAGTCAGGTTCAGAGTAAATGATTAAAATAAATGCTAGATAAAGGTGGCCTTAGCAATGAAATGCTCTCAACTAGAGCTTAGAGAAAAGGCATACTTGCTCAAATTGAATGTGGCACTCTCAAAATAGCTTGGGAGATGTGTATCCCAGCTAAACATGGATCGATCAAAACTAGTAAGTTGCTCTAATCAACACAACATGTCATCAACAAATAGGTTTCGGGGTGTCCCCCAATTGGAGTGTAAAACATCCATTATAGCCTTGCTTAATTAGTGAAAAGAGGTAAGATAAAGCACTCTTTAAAGCAATGGCAAGTAAACCCCTCACTGTAAAATGTAGAACGTCATTCTACATGCAGCGTCGGGATATCAAGAGACATGGTGACAAGAATTTGCCTAGCCCACATGGTATTCACCAATGTATGGCAATCAACTTTTGTCCTAAAAAAAGGTGAGAATCAACAGTGGTGTGCCTCATATATCCCATTATCAATGTAGGACAAATTTATCTTCATCAATGAAGAGGAGCCACAACATTTTCCTTATGACTCGTGCAAAGAGTGGGCATACCAAGTGCGAGCGAAGCCACTACAACGAGATCATAATGAAATATGTGGCACAACATCTGGTATAGTACCACTAAGTACCTCACCAAGTGTCCCAATTGCTCCCATAGACTTTTCCATAATTCTTTTAATTTCTTGATTCAATAATTCAGCCAAAAGTCTTGTCTGAGGATGATAAGCAGTAGCAATCCTATAATTTATATGATATTTGTTTAATAACTTCTCTATTATGACATTTCTAAAATGACTTCCCCATCAGTAATGATAACTCTCGGCATACCAAATCTACAAAATATGTTCATTCTCAAAAAATTTGCAACACTTTGAGCATCACATCAAGGTAAAGCAATAACTTCTATCCATTTGGATACATAGTCCGCTGCTAACAGAATATTTATGTTTTCAAAAGATGGTATAAATGGTCCCATGCAATCTAATCCCCAAACATCAAATATTGCAACTTCTAGCATATAATTGAGAGGCATCTCATTTCTTCTAGAAATATTGCATACTCATTGATATCTATCACAAGTTTTGATATAAGCATTAACATCTCTAAAAACTGTAGGCAAATAGAATCCAAATTCTAAAATTTTGTATGTTGTCTTATCAACACCAAAATGTCCCCCAAAATCAAAATTATGACATTTTTGCATAATTTTATAAGTTTATTCTAATGGTACACATCTTCGAATAATTAGATTATTTCCTTGTTTATATAAAAATGGGTCATCCCAAAAATAAGTCTTACCTTCAGAAAAAAATTTCCTATTTTGTTGGTATGTTAATTCATAGGGTATACTATTGCTGACAAAAAAGTTCACAATTTCGGCATACCATGGAATTTGGTATGCCGACATTGTGAACTTTATTGTTAGCCACTCACTAATTGTGAACATTTTTTCATCTGGAAAATGTTCATTAATTTCATTTTCAAAATAGAGTGGTTTTTGTAACTCAAGCCTGAACAAATGATCAGCAATTTGATTTTCAGTCCCCCTTCAATCTACTATTTTAAAATCAAATTCTTGCAAAAGAAGAATCGATCTTATAAGTCTAGGTTTAATATCCTTCTTTTTCATTAAGTACTTAATAGTGGAATGATCTGTATGCACTACACAATGAGTTCCAAATAAATATGATCTAAATTTATCAAAAGCATATACTACTGCGAATAAATCTTTTTCAATTTTTGTATAATTAATTTGAGTTTAATTAAGAGTTTTACTAGCATACTAAATTGCTTTGAAATTATATCATATCTTTGTCCTAAAACAGCTCCTATAGCATAATCACTAGCATCACACATCAATTCAAAAAGGATTTTCTTGAGTTTGGTGAAACTATAATTGGTGCAGTGATTAATTTTTCTTTTAATAAATTAAAAGTATTTTGGCATTCCTCATCAAAATTGAAAATTGCATCTTTCTCTAGTAAATGGAATAAAGGCTTACAAATCTTTGAAAAGTCTTTAATATATCTCCTGTAGAATCCAGCATGGCCTAAAAAACTCCTAACTTTCCTTACATTTGTTGGCTAAGGTAAATTAGAGATCACTTGAATTTTAGTAGGATCTACTTCCATACCATTTTCTGATAATTAATGACCTATTATAATTCCTCCTCCTACCATAAATTGGCATTTTTCTCAATTAAGGACTAAATTTGTTTCTTCTCAGCGCTTAAGAACATTAGGTAAATGTCTTAAACATGAGTCAAATGAAGTTCCAAACTTTGAAAAATCATCTATGAATACTTCAATCCCTTTTTCAATTAAATCACAAAAAATTGCCATCTGAAGTTAGGAAGTTAGGGACTGATTCCAACTTCCAAAATTAGAATAGGAAGTTAGGGACTTATTCCAAAATAAGAATTGAAATTTAAGGATCAATCTCAAAAAAAGGATAGGCAGTTAGGGACCGACCTCAAAAGGAGGGAATCAGAAGTTAGGGACTGATTCCTAAATGAGAATTGAAATTTAAGGATCAATCTGAGAAAAAGGATTAAAAGTTAGGGACCGACCTTAAAAGGAGGGAATCAGAAGTTAGGGACTGATTCTAAAATGAGATTTGAAATTGAAGGATCAATTTCAAAAAGAGAATCAGAAGTTAGGGAGCGACCTCAAAAGGAGAGAATCAGAAGTTAGGGACTGATTCCAAAATCAGAATTGAAATTTAAGGATCAATATCAAAAAGAAAATTAGAAGTTAGGGACTGACCTCAAAATAAGGGAATCAGAATGTAGGTACTGATTCCAAAATGATAAATGAAATTTAGTAGAGAATTTGTGATGTTGAATCCATAGATATGTGTGTCGGCACTATTTTTGGTGTGGGGTTTGCCCGTAAGAAGCTGTCGGTCATCGAAATTGAAATCCCCGTTGCCCGCTTCGGAAGGACGTTAAAAATTTTTATTTTAAAAAAGATGAAGTCAAACTGACCCCATAATTTTTATAGTTTAGATGAAAGAGCGCTCTACCTCAAATCCTGTATCTATCTCGAAGGATGAACACAAGAATTGAGGGTGAGGCTTGATCAAATAAACTAGAGAAAGTTATGACTCGTTTGGTCTGCGAAACCAATATATTAGCCGACAAATTCCCCTATTTAATATAAGGAATTAATTTTGGTCTGCGAAACCAATGTATTGGCCGACAAATTCCCCTATTTAATATAAGCAATTAAAATTTGGTCTGTGAAAACCAATGTATTGGCCGACAAATTCCTTTATTTAATGTAAGGAATTAAATAGTGTTTATATTATGCTGGGTTCGGAAAAAGCTTCCTATAAGGGCAAGCCCTTATAGTTAATTACATCTTAGGTAACAAAAGTTACCTAAGAATACTCTCGATAAAAGTCAAGAAAAATT
>JXCR01130698.1:0-13019 GCA_002079205.1 Phalaenopsis hybrid cultivar
ATGTTTTTAATATGCATCATATCATAATGACTCCACATATCTTTGAGATTCATGGATATTCCATATAAATATAAAAAATGATATCTAAGTAGAAGTAAACAAATGATACATAGAATAATCACAAAGTAATTGATTATTCATGGTACCTGCAATTAATCTCAACTATAGGGAAATTCATATAATAATTAAAGTTGTTCTCAGAAATGATTCAAGCATTTCAGGTATTGCTAATGATTATTATCATATATTTTTTTTTATAGTTAAAATTGTTATCTAGCACAACCGCAAAAGAGCTCGAGAAGTACGTCATATTTCAAATCATCATTCATATGCACAATTTATGTGGGTAAGTTTCATTAATCTCAAACTAAGATACAATAAGCCTTTTCAAATGCAAAAAAATAAAACTTATAAATTCAATGAAACGACTTTGATGGATGCTTATTTGGGAATTTTTTTAAAGGGTTTCGAATTTCTTAATTCCTTTGTGGGTCCTCAATATCATTATGTATATATATGAGGATTTTCTCTTATCTTCATTCACTCTTTTCTTTTTGTATACCAATAAATGGCTTTCATGAGCCAATACCTATGTTTACTGGCATTGTGGGCCTAGGATGCCCATATTCTTCAAAACAGTCAACACATGTTGATTGTCGAGGAGACCTACCAACCTCGTCTGCCGATGTGCCCGTTGTCATGCACTAGCTTACATGCTGAGGCGAACTTTCAACTTCATCTTCCGATTTGTTAGTTGTCATGTTTTAGCTACCAGGGTGACTTGTGTAGGGGACTTGCCGATCTCTCGGCTAGTATTTCTTGGGATTAACCAACTACCAAAGTGAAGATCATCATTCAAGGACATATATACATGCATATCCATTTATGAGCCCCTTGACACCAATATCGTCATCTTTCATTCGAATGTTGTCAATAAACATAGTACTGTACACTCTAAAATTTTATATTGTTCTTTTCTTTTTTTGTAGTCCTATTGGGGTAGAGAGTTAACTATGTCATATAAATAGATGAGCTCTCCCACCTTTAGTGGGGACAAGGGCAAACCCCTAAAAAACTATCTTCTCCTTCCATCTCTCTCGCAAGGAACCAAAAGCTATGGCTTGGAGAGCACATACACATCAATCTTCATTTCTCCCTTCAGATGACTTCTCTGGGTTGTGTGAGCCCACAAATGATATGGGCCCGACGTTCTAAAAGAATCCAATAACTTGAGAAAGGTACGATGAGCGCGAAGTTCATACCGAAATCTGGCGATGAGATCTTCAATACGAGGGAGAATGAAGAAGAATGATTGATTGTACCAGAGAGTTCATAATGCAATGAATCAATGAGCTAAAAGTGGGCCCAAGAAGCAAGGCAAGAATCCTCCATAACTCTTGCTAGGATGCATGCAGGGTCATCAGGATCAGTGGTTCATAAGCGGCTGATATCAAAGATGAGGTCAAGAAGAGCTCCTTCAAGGCTGGAGGAAGAAGATGACAAGTTGTACATTCCAAAAGAGGAGCTTTCTGACTCTTTAGATAAGGAAGTGGATGAAAATGACAAAAGAAGCAGCATAAACTGTTGGAGATTGCATTTTCGAGACATATTACAAAAGCGAAGCACCAAAAAAATTTATGATTCCATTATTGAAATCTTATAAAGGAATATCAGATCCAGCTGATCATGTAGCTTCTTTCGAGGAAATTGTGTGCCTAATATGATGGATGATGCCTTGAAGTGTCGTTTATTAATTATCATGTTGATGTAATTAGCTTTACAATGGTTTAATAACTTGCATGAGTTATCACCTCCCAACGGATGTTCGTAGCCTAGTTTGCCAACGCTCAAAAATCACAAAAAATTCAAGCTTTTTTTATGATGTGATAAGAGTCTTCGGAGAGCCCGAGGAGCATTATCACCAGGTTTCATCAGAAGATACTCGTTGTCAGGGACTTAAATCTTGTGTATGCCACGCAACAGTAGCATAAAACTTGCATGAGGGACTGTTTATAGACACCCTTATTTTATAAATCCAAAGACTCTAGCTGAGTTTTTGGAATTTGATAACAGCCATATTTCGGCTCAAGAGTATAGCACCATGCCGAGTTTGTCTAGAGTTAGGTAGCTAGAAGGCAGCCTTCGAAGACTACATCTTACGGATTACAATGAACCAAGAGGTAGATTCACCTAGAGGGAATCTTAAGACATCTTCAAAAGACGAGTTCGCCTACCATAATAAGAATTTTTTTATCGAAGTTTTACTTAGGATTACTCCATTGAAAGTGTTCCACTGAGAGTGTTAATGGCTTAGATTGTCGAAGCCATCCACAACAAAAAAAATTTCAGAAAGCCCCTGCTAGTGTGAGCAGGAAGCCACTTGCATGATCTAGACAAGTACTATGCTTGCCATAGAGATCATGAGCATGATATGGAAGAGTGTCGACACCTTCGAAACCTCTTCGAGGAGTTGATTCGAGCAGTGAAGTTGAAGGAATTTTTTGCCCATGATGTGAACACCCAGAGGCAAGGCAAAGCCGACATAGTACCAATCATCTTCGGAGGTGATAGACCAAGGCTTGATGACTATCTAATATGAAGTGATTTAAGATGGGAGAAGTCAATTTGATCACTCTACTCAGTCAACCATTCCAGTCCCATCTACCCATTAACTTTACAGATGTCGATCTACCTGTCGGCATAAATCCCTTTAATGAGGCCATTGTAATTATTGTGGTGATCGCAAATTATCAAATTGGAAACATACTGATGAATACTGGAAGTTTTGTCAAGAGTTTGTTCAAAAGAATCTTAAAAAAAACAAAAAGGAAACATAATTAACGTTCAGCTAGCGCCTACTTCAGATCCATTGTGTGGATTTTCTGGAGAAAGGAATAAGAATTGTTGAATAATCTCCCTATCAGTAACTTTGAGAGAAGGAGATAAGTATTACAATGAGCATTACATTGCTTTGGCAAATTTCATTGTGGTGGGTGCTCCAACCACCTATAATGCCATTTTTGGCAGGCCAGTACTTGACACGCCTTAGGCTCCTTCACCTATCGTATAGTTGTCAAAATTTTGGGTGGAGAGATCATCGCCGACCCAGGAGACTTAGTACAATCTCGAACTTATTACATAGGAGCTATGGAGAACATGCAAGAAGACTTCCTCAAATAAAATTAGCATTTTGGAAGCCACCAAGACTATAGAGCGAGCGCCCATTTTCAAAGAAGAAATGGACATAATCTTTTAAATTAGCTTTGGCTTCAGTATGAAACATCGAAATTGACTGGTTGCAGTCCTGAGAAAACATAATGATCTGTTCGCCTGGATTGTAGATGAGATGTCAGGAGCAAGCATTGATGTAGTTTGGGACAGACTCAACGTCAATCTAGGCGCCAAGGCAATCAAGCAGAAGATGAGCGATGCAACAACCACTTTAACTAAATCTATTTGAAAGGAAGTCAAAGCTGATGGATGCAAATTTGATCAAAGAAGTATAATACCTTGATTGGTTGGTGAATATTGTGATTGTTTGAAAAGCTAACAACAAATGATGAACTTGTGTCGACTTGACTAATCTGAAGTCGAAGTGCTCTAAAGACAGTAGCCTTCTGTCACAAGTCGATCCATTGGTCGACTCAGCAGTGGGATACCTAATCATAAATTTCTTAGACACATTCTCAGACTATCATCAAATTAAAATACATCTCGCTGTTTAAAAGAAATTGCTATACTAGAGAGGGGGTTTATTGCTATAATATAATGTCTTTCAACCTAAAAAATATCAGAGTTATTTATGAGAGACTAATGGATGTAATTTTTTGTCAATCAAAGAGAAAAGAAGCATTGAAGTCAATATTGATGATCTCCTAAGTAAGAGCAAATTGCTTGAGGAATACGTACAAAACTTGAGAGAAATCTTCAATATTATGAGAAGATTCAACTTCAAACATAATCTATTGAAGTGTACCTTCAGGGCAACATAAAAAAGTCCATTGTATACTTGTACCCGAAGGAATAAAGACAAATCCGGAGCAAGTCAAAGCCTTCTTGTATATGCCACCTCTAAGGAACCTCAAAGATTTGTGGACCCTGACCAAGCGGATTGCGGTTTTAAATAGATTCATATCTAAATCTGGTGATCGATGCTCATTATTCTTCAAGATCATGAATAATTTCAGCCACTTCGTCTTGAGAAACGAATGCAAACAAGCATTAAAGCAGCTAAAAAATTTGTTGTGATCGCATTCGTTACTGTAAAGTCCAAGAGCTTGAGAGGATTTATTCGTCTACTTTGGAGTAAGGAAAAAAGTGATAAGCTCAGTCTTAGGTTGTGAAGTGAACATGAAGCAATTCTCTATATATGTTATGTGAGTAAAGTATTACGTGGATGATAATGGAGAAGCTTGCATTTAAGTTAATCATATTCGTAAGAAACTTACGTTTTTATTTCTATGTTCATACTTTTTATCTCATAGCCGAACATCTGTCTAAATTGGTATTAGCTAAACTTGATTACTCTAGAAGATTGTTTAAGTGTTCATTAAAACTAAAAAAATGGATATTTTTTAAATAGATTTCATTTTTAGATTTGGTGATCGATGCTCATCATTCTTCAAGATCATGAAAATTTTTAGCCAGTTAGTCCGAATAGAGGAGTGCGAACAAACATTCAAGTAGCTAAAAATCTTGTTGTCATCTCTATCTTTATTGTAAAGTCTAAGAGCATGAGATGACGTATTCATTCACTTTGGAGTTGGGAAAGAAGTGATAAGCTCAGTTTTAGTTCGTTGAGAGAACATGAAGCGATTCTCTATAAATGTGAGAAAGTTTTACGTGAAGCTGAATAAAGATATATGATAATGGAGAAGCTTGCATCGAAATTAATTATCTCTATAAGTTACCTTCGTATTTCTATGTTCATGATGTTTATGCCTTAACTGATCATCTGTTGAAATTAATATTAGCCAAACGTTTTCACTCTAGAAGATTGATTAAGTGGTCAGTAAAACTAATTAATTTGATTTTTTTTTTCATACTGAGGACAATCATAAAAGCTCAAGCGGTCATCAACTTTTTGACAAATTTTTCAGAAGGACTAATGAGTGAAGAGATTAATACTCACAAAGAGAAACTATGGAGACTTTTTCTAGACAAAGCATCCTGAAATCAAAGGAAATGAGTTGGTATGAATTTACAGAAACCTTCAGGAGTCGCTACCACTTAATTCAAATTAATTGTGATGCAACAACCAAAAAAATAGAGTTTGAAGCACTTGTCATTGGATGTAGACTAGCATTTGAACTAGTTGTAAAACACCTACTTGTTAAATCGTACTCTCAACTGGTCGTCAATCATATGAATGGATTATTCAAAGCTTTTGATAAAATTATATGCAAATATCTAACAAATGCTAAAGTAGAAATCAAGAAACTCAATTATTTTTGAATTAAACATATTCGAAGCTGAAATTATCCTTTGCAACCCCGTCGAGAGAGTCTTGATAACAAAAGGCTCTTGGATCTATATAGGCCAGTTAAGAAGTTGATGCCTCGAATATTAAGCCATTCTACTGTAGGTTAGATCGATCCTATCAAAGAATATTTACTCACATGAGATATTCTGTCGGGCATCAAAGATTCAAGGAAGTTCAGAACTAAATTCGCACAATACATTATTATCAATAAGGAACTGTTCAGGAGATCAATGACTTCCATATCTCTAAAATGCATTAGAGAAAGCAGAGCAATTGATATTCTGAAGCATACCAACTCAGGAGAATGTAGCAGCCACTTTGGAGAAAAAAATACTTATGAAAATAATATTGGCCAACAATAAGCAAAGATTTAGAGAACTCTCTTAGAAATGAGAACATAATCTAAAGTTTGCCCCTATACGACTACAACCTTCACACAAAGTTTAGTCTATAACTCATTGGCCCTTTGCGATGTAAGGTTGATCCGAACTCAGCCTAGCTCTAACCCGTCTAAACCTAGTCTAACCTTGCCCAATCTCCAAACCAAACCTTAGAACTAATCCAACCTATGTTTAACCCTAGACCTGACCCACCCTAGGTCTAACCCAAACCCTAAACCTAACCCAATTTTGACCAAACCTAGACAACCTAGTGAGGACCTAACCCAATCTAGGTCTGAACCAAACCCAACCTAGGCTTAACTCAAATCAAACCCTCAGTCCTAACCCAACTTTAGACTAACCCAACCTAGTTCTGAACCAATCCCAAAATAAGTCTAACAAATGAAATTCTTAGACCTAACCCAACCTATGTCTAGATCTAACCCAACCTAGATCTGAACCAAACCTAACCTTAGACCTAAACCAACTTAGGTCTAACCCAAACCCAACCTTAGACCTGACCCAATCCAGGTCTAGACTAATGTAAAACCTAAAAGTATTCCAGGTCTGACCCAATCCATACTTGTGCAAATTTAAATCCGACCCAACTTGGGCAATCCAACTTAGCACAAGTCAACCCAAATCAAAACCAACTCAACCCTGGTCAACTCAAACCTAACCCAAGTCAACCCAAATAAAACCTAGCTTAACTCGGGTCAACTCAAACTAACCCAAGTCAACCTGGGTCATCCTATCTTAACCCTGTCCACTCAAATCTAGCCCAAGTTGACCCAGCCTAACTCGAGTCAACCCTAGTCAAACTTAACTCAACCCAGGTTAAACCAAACCCAAACCTGAGTCAACCCAAGACAATCCTTCTCAACCCAAGCCGACCCAAGACCAATCCAGCCTTAAACCAGCTGATTCATATCATATCTCAGCTCAATCCTCAACTTACTTTCGCTCAACCCTAGCCCAAGTCTAAGCTAAGGCTAACTGTACGTGTTACTTGTGTTATTTCATGATTATTTCATATTACTTCATGTTCAAAAATCAAACAAAAATAACAATAAAAAAATACATAAAACAAAAAAAAGGGTGGAAACCTCTTACAAGATGATTTCCCCACAAACATAAAAAATCAAACCTTAAACAAAATAAACTCAAAATTTAGAAAACCTGATTTCCTAACATGACTGACAAACCTAGGAATTAAAATAACACATGAATTATTTAACTTCAAATAAACATCTAAAACATACTAAGATAAAGAATGAGAATAAAACCTAGACAAATCTGACACAGACCATAGGTTAGTGAATTTAGACACCGAAATGAGGACCATACACTTATCCTAAGTTAGTCTGAGTATAGAAGCCTAGGTTTGTCTAGGTACCCTAATTAGTGCTAAGGACTAGGGCATAAAAAATGACAAACTTACCCTATGAGATTAGAGAGAATACATAGGAATTAAGTAACTCGTGGTTACCGATTCTTGGTTGAGGCTGATAATACTCGATGGATACCAACGTTCCCGGGACGACGGAAAGCCATGAACATCTTGTCCAGGGACATTATTTCCAAAGTCTATGTTAGTCTGCCCGTAGAATTCTTTGTAGAGCTAGAATTTTACTTCTCATCTAAAAATCCTTTCTTACTTGACTCTGTGCTGAGCTTAAGGTTTCCAACAATTCTTGTCAGTTCAATCCAGTATCCCTGATTTTTCCTTAACTTCACCTAATCAGTTCAAACACCTTTCAATTCTCTCTTCAAATATACTCTATATCTTGAGCCTTTCCCATCATACTTCATTGGATTGTAAGTTCCATCACTTGGAACATAATTCTTCTAATTTGGACCAATCACTCCAATTTTGAAAGTCTGATCTTTGGTAATTTGACTCATCACATTAATATAAAGTTTTCTTTTAGGTTCATAGCTCTTAAAATGTAGTTAACTACAAGGGTTTGTCCTTATAGGGAACAGGACCCCAGAAGTAAAATAAACTTTATCTTACACCCGTAAGATAAGGGAAGAATTATGGTTTCAAAGATCCATTAATCCCAAAGATTTCTCTCATTTGAATAATTAAATCCGTTCTAAGGTAATATTTCACTTTCGAGATATTATATTATTTTCGGATGCCGTATCCGATTATTTAGATAGAAATTTTTTGAGATTTATGTTGGCCACCAATAATAAAAATCCCACTAAAAATAGGAATTCCTAAAAGCATAAACTCTCGAGGTCACCATGCACGGTAGGGGAACTTGTCCTAAGTGAACTAAAACATTCACAAGAGCTTTTGAGGAAGCAAAAGAGCAAAAAATTGAAAATATCACACATAGAAAGTAGTATGAAAGAACATTGAGCAATCATATATTCTAAAAAAGGTAGAACAGGTAATATGACCAACTGTGAACTCTACAAATTATGAGATACCAACAGAAATAGAAAATATGCAAAAGATAACAAATGTGAAAAATACTCTATATTTTCCATTTTTATTTTGAATCAGAGATCTCCGCCTCTCCGGCTTTTGTTGAATTGGAAGATTAATTTGTTCTCTCAACTTATTTCCTCAGCTATTTTAGGTTAACATAGATAATCTTCCTCTATCAGTTCACCATCGAAGGGCTCGAGAAGGCTAAAAAGATTATGTTAACAATTTAGCCTTCACTTTAGCTATTTACTGACATGGGGCTAGGGAGCCAACCGGCTGAACTGGCTGGCAAGGGGAATCAGTTCTATTATTTCCCTTAAGCCCCGATTAGGTCCCAATTGGGCCGAGCAGCTATTTTGGTGGGGTTATATTGTCTCTCGCCCTTCCCTTTCCTTCTTTTCTTGTTTTTTCCTTATGGTTGTTTTTTAATTGCTGTCTGGAAGAATTAAGATTATGTTATGTGATATATCTAAAATATATAGTCTTTATGTACATATTTTTATATTGATTTTTGAGATTTTGCACTTTAATGGAAGATAATTGTTTGTTTTTCTTTCAATTACAATCAAATGAATCAAAAATTGTGAAAGGAGTGAAGAATGATCAAATTTGGAACAAAAATGAAAAATATGTACAAAAGAACTGTCGTGCCAAAGTTTCAAGAACTGGCACTTACGCGCCAGTAAAACCAAGAAGACTGCCCCTAAGTGCCAAGTACCTTGCGCTTAAGCGCTAGAAGTAGTTACTCGATGGTTCAATGAATTCAGACGAATATTCGAAGAGGTGTTTGAAGCAGCATTTGGTGAAAATGTGAGAAATAGTTAATGGACACGAAAATACATTCAATTGGCTTTTGAAAGGAGACAACTCTTGGCATATTCATTGAATGTGGACACACACCAAGACACCTTTTGGAAAATTTTAAAAGAAGACTTAGATTGAAGAACTCGCTCTCTCTCTTTTCTTTATTTTAAGAGACTCTTTTACACACGCCGCCGCCCCCTTTGCTTTTTATTTTGAGTTATAGTTTGTCTTGCAAGGGAAGGAGGAGATTCAAAAGAACTTCAAGAGTTTGATGGAGAGGATTTGAGATAAGTTTTTATCTTTGTAACTACATTAATTTAGACTTGTTTATTTACATGATTTCTACTTTTAAATTTAAGTGTGGTTGTGTTTTCTCTATGAATTTTGAGTAGTTTTCTTTATCATTTTCCTTAAAGTGATAAGTTATTAAGTATGAGATGAAAGTTGTTTGAAGTATTAGTCTTTAATGTTTGAATAAGTTGTGATGATTTTAAACCTTGTACTTAATTTACTTCTTGATTTGACCAGTTAAGATTTTAATATCTGTAGCGAGAACATATAAGATCCGAGATAATATTGTCTTAGTCAACTAATAATAAGAATCACGTAAGGTTGTATGGATAAGAATATAATTCATATGCTTTAGTGCAAATAAATAGGGAAATAAACTTTGAAGGATGTATAATTAGAGGACTTTAGAGTGAAAGCTAAAGCCCCAATTTGGTTTATAATTTTAGGTTTTGGTATGAGTTATTAGCCTCCAAGTGGAGGGAGAAGAGAGAACTCTAGAGTGAGAGCTAGTATCTTCCCTACCTAACTCGTCTTTAAAACTATTCAAACTTTAAATTAGCCAATGTTCTTTATAACATCTCTAGTAATGGTAAAAAATTCTATTGCTCCTATTTGACACAACAAAATATGAATACTTCCACAGCAAAATTCCTATCATTATTATTGATTCATGATAAGGAAAAAAATATTTTATTTATATTGCCTTCATTTTACAAATATCTAGTTAAGTTTAGTTAGTTGTTTACTTTACTTTCATTTAGCAAAAATACAAAAAGAATCGAATTTTCATTTCTATTAATAACATCTAAAGTTTGAGTAAGAATATTTTGCTAAGTAGAATTTGTTAACTAATTTCTTCTAATTTTAGCTGCATATTGTCTTTTGTCTCTGCGGGTCCGATATTCTCGGCTAATGAAGCACCAATTTAGGATGGTTCTACATCCCAAGTTTCTGATGATAATACTGATGATTTTTCTCTATTTTTATATTTAAATTCTTATAATAATGAAATATCTTCATTCCCGGAAGGTGGTGGGGAAGAACATCCATTGAAAACTCTTCAAACTTAAAAAATTTATGAATCCTGTGAAAAACCCTTAGATTATCCCAATCTACAACCATCAACTCCACTTGAACAACAAATTTGCTATACTTTAGTTGAAGATCAGTTAGCTGATCTTGACTACTCAAAACTTAGAAAGATGACATCAAAGGCAGACAACCTTTATGCTTCCGTTTCATCCTCTCCTTATCTTCCACCTAATGAGCCAATAATGGGTCAGTCATGTACCCACCCACCCCCCCTGACGACGATTGGATCACAAGCGGACCATCTTCTCTTCACAATTTCAAAATTTCAGGTCTAAAGCATCAGATTTCAAGAAATCATATCAACAGAATATGTGGACATTACCATCAGCTCATAGTTCGTAGGGAGTTCTTATACTTCCTGATGATTTTTCATTATATGATGATGTAATATCTAGGTAGGAATCAATCACTTTGAATCTAGTTAATGACAAGCAGTTTCAAGACAACAAAGCAAATGTATTGTTCATTGAAAACGTGCTTGGAGAACTAGAGAAAAAGGTTTGGATTCAATGGAGAATGACCTATGAAGATGAATACAAGGCATTCATGAACATAGCTGATGACCCTCAAAACGTGCTCTCACAGATAAGAAGAATCATCCTGCTGGAAGATCCATACCAAGGATTTACAGAAGAATAGAATAGAGCGTATCTCGACCTCGAATGTTTTTCTTGCAAAAAGATTGAAAACATGTTCGAATATGTGAATGATTACAAAGTCCTCACGGTTAAATCATGTAGGATGTATATTAACACTGAACTTTCTGCCAAGTTTTTCAACAAGATGCCGCCAATCTTTGGAAATGAAATTGAAGACGCATTCAAAGCCAAATATCGAGGTAATACCATCAGAGTTCTACCAAGAATACGTTTCACGTACCAGTACTTAGCCGATCTTTGCAAGAAAGCAGCTGTTCAGAGAGGAATCAAGGGCCTCTCAACCTGCAAAAGAATCCATGTACTCGGTTACTATAAACAACACAAGAATATGGTCTTAGAAAATCAAAGAATTACAAGGGCAAACCGCACGACACTCACGTGCGAGTCATTAAAAATAAGAATAAGCCCAAATCAACGAAATGCAGATGTTATATTTGTGGGGAAGAAGGGCATTTTGCCCGTGAATGCAAGAATAAAAGAGGCAATATGGCTAGAGCAGATATATTAAACAACTTAGATTTGCCTGATGATTACGATGTATTATCGGTGGACCTTGATGAAGATCAGTCAAATGCAATTTGCTCTATTTCGGAAAGTGAAGGAGTCGACACATTGACTCATATACGTCAAGCCTTAGAGAATGTACCCATTGATGAATTTGGGTACATGATGAAAGAGGATCTGGGATGGCGTTGCGACATCAAATTAAGTGAAGAATAAGAAGGGTGTTCCCATGATTGGGAAATGGGCCAATACAGAGGCCATACACTCGTTGTACATACTATTACATAATTATAAATATGCAAATGTGTATTCATTATAATATATGTAAACTAACTGCATGCCCTCTTTGTTCAAAATTTTATCTATCAATCATCATTCAAAAGGAATTATCTCTTCAGCAATTCCAGTCAAAAGATACGTTGATCCATGAGTTACTCAAATACACAGATCATCTGGTAGAAGAAAATAAAAGACTGAAAGAATAATTGAAGAAATTGTTAGAACCGCAATTGGAAGAGTCAAGGCAGGAGCTAGCCTTGCATGATAAAGACAAACAAGTGATGTTTGAAGAAGAAAACGAAGAAGCAAAGCAATTTGTCGAAGGATTCAATGAAGATTCAGTCACAAAAGTTCTGAATGAGTCACTTAAAGAACAGACACAAAAAAATCCTTGAAAAGTAATTAATAGATTATTTAATCTAATCATCACTTTTGATGTACCAAGAGTACAACATTTCAATTTACGTGTCATTGTTGATACTGGTGCAACTTCTTGCAGCATAAACACGGGAGATGTACCCAACGCTGTGTTAGAAGAACTCAATTACCAAGTATCATCCAGTGGGGTAAACTCTAACTAACTCCTGCATGAAGATGAAAGCAGGAATGATGCTAATAAATGAGCATAGTTTTCGCATCCTCTTAATATATTGCCTAGACATGGATGTCAAGGATGACATACAGATGTTACTTGACTGCAACTTCATACGAAGCATGCAAAGCGGTATGCGAATTGAAGGTAACATTATTACTTTTTACAAAGAAATCACGGATGTTCAAACTACAATAGAACTTGAAATAGCAGCAAAACAGATACCTGAACTTGAGATGGATTATGACTTTTACATTGAAATGTAGCTTGAATATTTTTACTCAAATGTACTGAATAATCCATTTATGCAGAAATTCAAATCTATATTTAAGCGATTGCAAGATAATGGATACATTGGCGAAGAACCATTGAGACATTGGAGTAAAAATCAAGTAATTTGTAAAATTGATGTGATTATCCCTGATTTGACAATACAGGACAAACCATTAAAACATGTGACGTCCTCTATGCAAGACCAATTCAAACGTCACAT